>CM019074.1:104701448-104960793 GCA_009667805.1 Leptobrachium leishanense
AATGAGAGGTAAAGGACATATTGGGCTTGGGGACCATATGAAAAAAAAATGAGGTCGCACAAGAGAGAACGAGAACATTGATCGCAAAAATAGATGGCAGTGGAGCACGGCGAGGCTGGAGACCACTAGGTCTTATCAGAGCAGAACGGTGGACACGGTCTGTGCCGAGGACGATGGGAGTTTCAGTCTAGGTGGTAATGGGTGGCATGACATTGCTGAATGTTCTGAAAAGATCATCTTGGCGACGTCCACCAAGTCTTGACATCATTACCACCGATAACATGACGCAGCTGGAACCCGGTGCCGCGTTCACCGCTAAGAGCATTCAGAGAGGACAGAACGGGCCCGGAAACGTACGGTCTCCTCTCGGAGAACAGAAAGGAAGTTCTCTGCATAATCATATACACGTACTGAGCACGTCTCCCCGCGCACGCAGGATCGACGCGTGTACCTAAATGTCTATAATAATGCTCCGGGAGCTTGTCTGCTCGTGGGACTCGCTGCGCGTTCCTGCGTTCGCCTCGGAGTCTCTACAAACCCCGACGCAAGGGGCTCCTTCTTATTCCACGGGAGACCAGAACGTGACGGGAACTGACAGAATTCACAGCAAAATCACAAGAATTTTTACCATCTGGGACCTTTTTTTACGTTAGAAATGCCCTTCTCTGATCTCCCCCATCCACGTCTCAACGAGTGAACCCCAAGGACGCAATCAAAGCATGCTTAATCCTGGACTAGGTGTACGGAAATCGTCACGCGCCACATACTAGTCGGATGCATGAAACCGAGAACAGACCGTGCCCGTGTCAAGGCAGGATATAGACTACACAACCCTAGCAGGGTGTTTTCTTCTCTCCCCCCCTCTCTTTTTTCCAACAGAGATTTGGGCAGTGCCACCTTAAGAGGAGGAGTGGCCTGAGGCTCCATATACCAAGGCTAAGATGCTGAGTAAGGTTGCTTTTCCAGTTGCCTTCCCTCCCCCAATGCTCACACTCCCTCCCAGCCAAGCTAGATCAGCCTCTGCTTTTTCCCAACCGACCAACATCTACCCAGAAGCAGCAGGCAGATCTGTCACCAGCAGTAGCCGGGCAGGTACAGGTCTTCCCTGGAGAAAGCCCTTGGAGAGGAGATGATGGATCAGGAACCTCGTGTCTCACCACCACAAGGAGCTCATGGACCTCATGAAGCCTCGTGGAGACACCTCCCAAGGAGAGGAGATCCTCCAACCTTCTCTGAGATCTGCTGATCTACTCCTAAGGCCATGAGTTGAAGGTCGGGACAGAGGCACAATCCAGGAGCTGGGCACAATGCCCTCCTTCAGGCAATGCCCATTACTTTCTGTCTGCTTCCAGTGGGGTGAGGGGTGAAGGAGAGCTTGAGGTTTTCTTGGCCACAGAAGGAAGGAGCCCCCCGGGCTGCACAGAATCTGTGGGATTTGGGGGAGGGGACACAGCAAGGACCAATTTGCAGGAACAATAAGAGACTTCTCAGAATGGTGGAGGGGGAAGGAGAAAGAGAGGGGGATGGGGGCCCAGTGGATTATCCCCCCTCCCTCCAACCAACCCCCATTAACTTTCAGTATAATCCTGATGAAGGAGGCTCATTGAGAAGACGACTAAAGGCTTGAATATTTGAGGATCAACAAATGGATGTGAAATCCCACCAGCCTTTCCTCGCTCGCGGAGCGGCCCACTTTTTTATCAATGCATATTATTTATTATTATTATTATTATTATTATTCAATTACTTTAAAAAAAAAATATTAAACTATGGTTCCCAGGTAACAGGACCGCACCGTGGCAGGTAGGTGCCCACTCTACTAAGAATCGCCCGATTTAATTTATAAAGCGACAAAAAACTCAAATCGATTTATAGGTTTAAAACATATATATATATATATATATAGATAAAATTATAAATAAATAAAAAAAATATGGCTTAATAACAGAACATTTCCAAACAATGATATTTTATGAAGACGACACGCTGGAAGTTTCAATAAAATAGAACCATATTATTTCTTATATGAAACATTAGTTTTACACACATTAATATATACTTATATAGAAGTAATAATTTATATAGAAGCAATAACTAAATATTTTAAAAAAAATGTTAATATTCTGCAAACACTATTTATATTACATAATTTACGTACGTATCGTTTTTATAATTTTGAATTTAATATTTTTGTTGGCTTTAAACTAAAATCTGATTTTATACACACACACGCGCAAAAGAACGTTTATAAAATTTATATTATTAAAAAGATATTATAGATATGTTTATATATTTTTGCAAAAATAGACATTTATTCGATATCCATTTTCTCTGTTGAGAGCAGAGTTCTCATAATTTTGGTTTTGAGCAAAATTATCATTAATTAAAAAGGAATGCACAGACACCACCAGAAATTAATAAAACAAATATTTCCGAAAGACTTTAATACATTATTTAATACCAGGCGCATAAATGTTTTAATAAACAGTACGATAAATAATTTTTCTAGCATTCTTTTGTCTCCGTCATAGGTGACTTTTCTGTCAAAATAAAAAAACTTTATAGGAAATATTTAACAATTATTTAACATTATTTCATAAAAAAATATTATATTATTAAGATTATTATATAGTAAGAAAAGAGCATTCAATAATAAATTCTGTGAGAAAAAAAATGGAAGACAGTTATAGGATTATGAAGTGTTTAAAAAACTTTAAGCATATAATAAACAAATGTTTGACCAGTTATTACTTTTTTTAAAAAAAAATAAAGGTTAGAAATTGGCCAATATTCTTAGATTGAATTGCGGACAGCAGTAATTATTAAATGCTGCTACAAAAGGAATATAGAATTATTTTATTTATTTATCTGCAACGCTGATTTTAATCAAACACGTCCGGCAGTTTTACCCTACATTTATATATCATACATTACTACTTTATAATTGAAATTGTTTTCATTAATCATATTACTATAAATTAAGCTATTTAAATTGTAAATTATTTTAATATATATATATATAAACATACATTAATAATTACAGAAATAAACTTTGCAAGTGGGTGCGTTTCTGTATACACACAAAATTATATTAACTTTTTAAAATTAAATGTAAATCAAAATCACAATATAAAATTAAAATAAAGCTTTTACGTTTTTAAGGTTATTTCACATGTACCCATGTGATAAATCTAAGATTATCTTAAAACAATTTTAAATATTTTATGATGTTACAGATTTTTATTTAATATCTTTTTTTTCTCTCTGTAAAACACCACTTTAAAAAAATACATTAAAAACATGGTTCCGCCTCATTTTCAGTAATGGTTAGTAATAAAGTGCCAATAAAGCAAAATATTGTTTTTTGTTCCCTTACATAAATTAAGTAAAATGTTAAAAAGTGGTGGAATATATATATATATCTTATTATTATATATTATTATTATTTTTGTTTGCACATTCTGTATTTTTTATTTTTTTAAAAAACATAACTATGAATCCCTATTTAAATTTACAAAACAGACCATACTCTAATCAAAAGGACATTTATCTATGTCGGCAAATTGATATATATATATATATCTTCACGATAACCCGCAATCATAAGAAAAATATAAATCCTTTGTTCGACGTTTCAGTCCACACAGGAATTTTTATATATATTACAGCTAAAATCGATAAATGTCCTTTTATTTGGAAATAGCTCGAGTATATATTGGATTATATAGAGTATTGTCTGTTTTTGTAAATTTTATTAGGGTTTCATAATTTTACTTGTATTAAAAAATAATATACAGTATGTGTTAAAAAATTATATATACACACACAAATAAATGATAATATATATATACACATAAACACACATGGAAAATTAGAGGTATATTCTTATATTCCATAGGGTTCAGCTCAATGACAGTTACCTTCCTGGTAAAATCCTTTATAAATAAATTTGGAGCCAATGGGGACATTGTAGCATTTAACAATATTTTTTTGAGAAAAAAAGGCAAAATATTAAAAGGTAAAAAATCTTTCTCTAAAATACACAAAGTCTTTTGTCTGGGAATAACACGTGAACAAGGATGGGTTTTTACAGAGAATTTTATGTTTTCTGTAATTTATCAATAGGTTTTCTATTTTTTGTAACATATTTCTATATAAAAATGTATTCCTAGAAAAGTTCTAACGTTCCATAGCGTCCCATATAAAACATGAGATAAAGGGGAATTTGTGTCATTATTTGGAGAATATTATTTTATTACATTGAATTCAACCACTACAGACATGCTAATTTACACAAGATTAAAATAATTTGAGATACACAATAAGAAACAAATATACCATATTTTGCTTATGTATTTGGTATTTTTGACCTAGTTAATGTGATATTTTTATAAATATTTATATATATATATATTAGTATTATAAGGGGGTGAATGCTTAAAAAATACATATATACTACCATAATAAATATATATATATATATATATATATAATTATAATAATAAAGTGTGCATACTTGTGCATGCTTAAAATAAATATATATATATATTATTACCAGAGTAAAAATCTATATTTATATATGCAGTGACATATATACACACATGCTTTTTTATTGATATTTTTGCGATAGGCAGTTGCTGTGACCTAGCACAATATATATATATATATATATATATATATATATATATAACACACATACATGCACAAATGTGATTGCCAATTAGTAATATAAAAATATTTAAATTAAATGAAAAGTAGAACATATAAAGAAAATAATACAACACAATTGCCTAATATTAATATATTGATGTAATCCTTTAAAAAAAAAGATTGACGTGGAGCAAAAGCAAATTAGTGGGAAAATAAAATGAGCTAATAAATTTCGTAGCCGGGTAAAAATATATAATATTTTATATTTACTGAACACACATCTGTACATGCGCGCACACCTCCCTATGTAAATGCACACGTTTCTTAAGGAATATTTAAAATTTACTATCTATATATATATATATATATATATTTTTTTTTTTTTTTCTCCAAACCTTGTTATTTGGCTGAGGATCTGCTCTGAATTTACGATTTCCCATATTCCCAGTCCTCTGCTCTTTAGGATCCAGGGCTTATTTGTAGATGTCACAGACGTGGATTGTTTTTTTTTTTTTTTTTAAAAGATATTGGTCCCACCCAGCTTATTTATTTATTTATAAAGTATTTTAGCAGGAAGGATACATTGAGATTTCTCTCCTTTTCGAGTAAGTCCTGGGTATAAGAGCATTGAATTGTTACAGTGCTTAATGCACAGTATTCTTTAATGCAACCAAATAAGTGACAGGCTTTTGATGTTGCAGATGCACCAGCGCTACCTTCCAACAATAACAAATATACCTAAATATCACATGTACACGTCAGCGTGTATCTGGGGGTGAAAGCAGCAAATGATTTTAACTCCTTCACACCCAGATGGGTCCTTTCTTCAGGAGGGGGAATAACACAGAATAAAGCGAGCTGCTGCTGGTGGGAAACATTGTGTGAATTTTATCATTTCTCGCCAACACACATTTGGTGTAAATTACACTTAAAAACACTCGTGTGCATAAAAAAAAAAATAAAGCTTTAAAATAAACATACAAAAGAAAGCAGACCGTGTTCTACAGGTTCCTCTTCTATCACACAACAGATTTTAAATCCGTGAATCGATGGTTTGTATTTTTTATTTATTATGTATATAAAATATTGCAGCTCTCTAGGAAATAAAGCGAATTAACAGAACGACGTGTTTTGTGAATCCATAATTAAGAATTAAATTACTGTGCGATAGAATTAAATCATTCCAAACCTGTTTCCGTTTTCTCTTTTTTTTTAACATATATATTTTATTTGTTTTTTTTCTTTTCTTTTTCTCTAAATAGCAGACATAATAAAAAAATCCTTTGTCTCTCTCCCTGCAAAGCTATCACGAAAATAATTACTGTACAAAGTGAAGGTTGTGATGTGTAACAGAATGTTGCCTTTTGAAAACCTGAACAATGAAATAATAAAAAAAAAAGGTAAAAAAAAACCAGATAAAAAAAATACAAGTACAATTGTAGGAGGAAAACAGGGAAATATGTAAGGGGGGGGGGAGGAGTGCAACAGCAAAACGACTGGCGATCTGTTAATATATTTCTATTTGGCTGCCAAGGCTGGGCCATTGGACAAGGTTAGATTCCTGAGATTGTCCAGCCATTAGCTTTCTGTGGACACGTTTAGACAGCCTCTCACCTGCGTCTTTATTCCTCATACATCGCCAAGGCTCTTTCAATATTCAACAATTTAAAACACTTTCTTTAATTTTTTTTTATAAAATCACGTAAATAACCAAGAATAAATTCTTGGTATATAAAAAAAATATATATATATATATATATATATAATTTAGTTTCTTAGAAAAATGTATATATATATATATTTAGTTTCTTAGAAAAATGTATATATATATAATTTAGTTTCTTAGAAAAATGTATATATATTTGAATTTTCCATTTTTGTGGCCGTGGAAAGTAAATCATCCCTGTTTTGCAGGAAAAAGCCATTTTAACAAGGCTAACGTATACAAGGTACAGGAGTGGGAGTTGATATCTCAGGTTTAATTTCCAATTTCTTAAAAATAAATTTTGGGAATTTATGAGATTGTACAGAACGAGGATCGAGGACTAGGGCGGAACAATGTCCCTTTATTCCCAGTCCCTGCCACCTTCCTATAAAACAACGGTACAGAAGCAATCAATATTCGAGTACGTGTGATTTGTCTATACACACATCTCTCCTGTTAATTACATTAAATAAATGTAACATTACTACAAACCTTTACAATTATTTGTGTTTGTGTGTGTGTACTCATCATATATATATATATATATATATATATATTGCTGTGTGCTTGTATATATATATAAATGTATTTTAAATGTAACGTTATTCCAATAAAAAAGGAATCACTACATACTTGTGATATATATATATATATATCACTAGGTACTGCTATATTCTGATGATTTATACAATAAATTATATTCTGTATTTCTGCAACCATACTCTTTTGTTGTGTGTCTGGATTCATTTGGATGTATTATTAATTAATTAACTTATAAAGTATTTTAACAGGAAGGATACATTGGAATTTCTCTCCTTTTCAAGTATATATACATATGTAGCTAAGCATTTTTTTTTGTTTTTTAGCTGCTTGGTAAATACAGTTTTGCATAAATTGGTATTTTTTCTAATAATTCATAAATTTAATTGTATTGCAGATAAGATAAAAAACACAGAAAATAGCCCGCCCCCCCCACACCTAGTCTGAAATGACTCGAGGAGTGACCCATTTATTTTTTTATTTCCTTGCTAATTTTAAATTAAAGTATTTTTAACATTATAAAGACAACACCGATAGAGTGAACAGTAGCGAGACGTCCATCAAAGGGTAACAGCTGAGCACTACCTGAATATAATCCTGCAGGGTGTGTTCCTTTAAATCAGTATTTTTTTTTTTTTTATTATATATATATTTTTGAAGCTGTCCTGCTGGATGCCCTGCGCTCTTTACACACCAATCATATTTTCCACCCACATAAATCATGTAAAAATAACATATAAATAAATAAATATATATATATATATATATATATATATATATATATGACTCAGACTAATTATACGTGTGTGTATATATATATATATATATATATTATTTATAAAGTGTTTCAGGAGGAAGGATACATTGCAATTTATCTGGCTTTCTGTATATCCTGGGTTCAAGAACATTGTATTTCTGTAACGACTGTAACATTTTCAAAGTAATAAAAAGCAAGATAAAACCCTAATATACAGATTAACCCATAAAATAAATATGTAGGAAATATAGTCACTATGTTACATGTTTACAGGTGCATTATGTATCGAGAGATGAGATTATATAAATATATATATATATCAGCAGCAGAGAATAGCAGTAGTAGTGATATCCTTTTTATTGGACTAACGTTACATATACACGCAAAGATACATGTGTATATAATTTTCAAGACTAATTATGTGTGCTTATATTTTTATATATATCACCAGAGTATGTGTGTGCATGTGTATGTGTGTGTATATATATATATATATATATATATATATATATATATATATATACACACACACACACAGAGATACATGTGTATATAACTCACACCAAATTATACTCTCTAATGAATATGTATAAACAATATGTTATATATTTCTGAAAGTGTGTTCATTTTTTGTGTGTGTGTGCGTTTGATACATTTTTCGTGTGTGTGCGTGTGATACATTTTTTGTGTGTGCGTTTGATACATTTTTTGTGTGTGCATTTGATACATTTTTCGTGTGTGTGCGTTTGATACATTTTTCGTGTGTGTGCGTTTGATACATTTTTTGTGTGTGCGTTTGATACATTTTTTGTGTGTGTGCGTTTGATACATTTTTTGTGTGTGCGTTTGATACATTTTTTGTGTGTGTGTTTGATACATTTTTCGTGTGTGTGTGTTTGATACATTTTTCGTGTGTGTGCGTTTGATACATTTTTCGTGTGTGTGCGTTTGATACATTTTGTGTGTGCGTTTGATACATTTTTCGTGTGTGTGCGTTTGATACATTTTTCGTGTGTGTGCGTTTGATACATTTTTCGTGTGTGTGCGTTTGATACATTTTTCGTGTGTGTGCGTTTGATACATTTTTCGTGTGTGTGCGTTTAATACATTTTTCGTGTGTGTGTGTGTGTGTGTGTGTGTGTGTGTGTGTGTGTGTGTGTGTGTGTGTGTTTAATAAATTTTTCGTGTGTGTGTCAGATATTTCTGGAGCTCCTCATTATTTTCTCGGGTCTCTGCCAGCACCATTCCTGATACACAGAAGCATGTTGTCTGAACCCAAATTGTATCCCTATTAACCGTTACACAACAGATCGAGGGCCCCGTTATCCTTCATTGAACTTGCATTTTGGCGTCTGTAATTTTGGTGATGGGAAGAATTGAGGGGAAGGTAGGAGGAGGTGTAATTTGATAAGAAGGGGAGTCCGGCTGATTAGGCCCAGCTCCCTATAGCCCGCCATACAATGCCAGCTTTGTCCTTTCCGATATGAGAGACGAGATTTCACGTATTAATTCGCCAGCGCGGGATCACTCGGGGAGCGCCCAGCCATTCCAGAACTGCTGGGCCAAACTGCATGTCTCTGCAAAAATAATAAAAAAAAGCCTAAAAATAATAATAATTAAAAATAAATAAATAAAATGAAAGAAAAAAAAATAGAATAATAAACAAAAACAAAGTATAAACCAGTCGGGTCGTCAGGACCAGACGGTTCGGGGAGTGACACGCGGATCATTTAGCTCAGAGTCAAACTTACATATATATTTCTTTATTTATGTGCGTCCGCGTTTTTCTGATGTCCACATTTACACCCGGGCTGAGACGAGGTTACCTCCATGCGCCAGCAGCGGGTTCTTATGCGTGTTACATGTGTGATGAGGGGGATATGGGCCGGGGGGGATATGGGCCGGGGGGGGGATTTTTTTATTTTAAAGATTTGTTGTTTTTTTTTTACCCATTATTATTTTTAAGTTTAGCCGGTTCTAAACGTTCCAGACAAGGAGAAGTTTAAAACGCTGCCTTTAATTATCCTTAAATCTCTTAACCGTTGCAATTTCTCGCAGCGGCTTTAAAATCGGATTCCAGGGAGAAGTTTGTGTGTCAGGATTAATTTGAAGAAACATGAGTGGGTCTAACCTTTCCTTACAGCAATTTATGGAAAGCAAAATATAGAGAGGAAGGGGTGAAGGGAAGGGGGGGTCGGCTTTTGTTGGCCACATGGCTGCCCCCCCTTCTTTTTTCTCTATATTTCCTATGGTAATTGTAAAGCTGGTTTGTTCCAAGTCACACACACACACACACACACACACACCTTGTGATTCCTGCACACTGGGGGCCGTTATTACAGCCTGGGTGCTGGAGGGGAGGGGGTGGTGGGGAGGGGGATTACCATTTGGCTTCTAGCCTCTTTACATATCTAATTGCTTCTTAAGTCGTCCCAAATCAGATCCCCCTTCAAAGGTTGGCATGGCATCCCCGCCGGCATTTAAAAGGTTAATGAATCTTCAGCGTTATGGGGAGGAAGAAAATAAAGCAAAGGATGGAGTTTTCCAAGCCGGTGGTCCATATTTTATTATTTTTATAGCACATAAATAATCTGCAGAGTGTTACAATATAAAAGAGGGACATAAAGCAGCCAAAGTGACAAACAAATTGATGCGAACATAAAGAAAAGGCGAGGAGGGTCCTGCCCAAACCAGCGGCTGCAGCAGCCTTTCCCATGCTTTCCCTCATTAGCTTTTTTTAGGGAAACCCTGTATGAAATGTTATCAGGGCAGACCCCCCCCCAACGATACACCCCCCCATCATGCATTGTGCACTATATATTTTTTACATTTATTTTTCCCCTTTTAATGGATTCCTGTCACAGGCGTCACTTCATGGAGCTGTGGGGTAATCCCTGGATGACAGGACTTTGTCTGGAAGCTACTTTATAAAAAAAATTTGATTCCTGATACAAATAATTGAAACGTCGTTACAATGGTCACTTTCCTTACATGTCTCATCATAATTACCGTCCAGGGAGCATATGTCTGCATTGTTACTGCAAAGAGATGACTGCATGTATCCCACATGTCCTCCCCTTGATGTGTCACCCCAATCCTCTTAGATTGTAAACTCATTGGACCGGGCTTCTCGTTTCCCTCTTAGATTGTAAGCTCACAGGACGAGGCTCCACTTTTCCCCCTTAGATTGTAAGCTCACTGGAGCAGGTTCCTCTTAGATTGTCAGCTCATTGGACCGGGCTCCTTTTTCATTCTTAGATTGTCAGCTCACAGGACGGGCCTCCACTTTTTCCCCTTAGATTGTAAAACTCACTGGAGCAGGTTCCTCTTAGATTGTCAGCTCACAGGACATAGCTCCACTTTTCTCTCTTAGATTGTAAACTCACGTGAGCGGGCTCCACTTTTCCCTCTTAGATTGTCAGCTCACATGAGCGGCTCCTCTTTTCCCTCTTAGATTGTCAGCTCACATGAGCGGCTCCTCTTTCCCCTCTTAGATTGTAAACTCACGGGAGCGGCTCCTCTTTCCCCTCTTAGATTGTAAACTCACGGGAGCGGCTCCTCTTTCCCCTCTTAGATTGTAAACTCACGGGAGCGGCTCCTCTTTCCCCTCTTAGATTGTACACTCATGGGAGCGGCTCCTCTTTCCCCTCTTAGATTGTACACTCATGGGAGCGGCTCCTCTTTCCCCTCTTAGATTGTAAACTCACGGGAGCGGCTCCTTCTTTCCCTCTTAGATTGTCAGCTCACATGAGCGGCTCCTCTTTTCCCTCTTCTAGATTGTAAACTCACAGGAGCGGCTCCTCTTTTCCCTCTTAGATTGTAAGCTCACAGGAGCGGCTCCTCTTTCCCCTCTAGATTGATTGTCAGCTCCCCTCTTAGCGGCTCCTCCTCCCCCTCTTCTTAGATTGTCAGCTCACATGAGCGGCTCCTCTTTCCCCTCTTAGATTGTAAACTCACAGGAGCGGCTCCTCTTTTCCCTCTTAGATTGTAAACTCACAGGAGCGGCTACTCTTTCCCCTCTTAGATTGTCAGCTCACATGAGCGGCTCCTCTTTCCCCTCTTAGATTGTAAACTCACAGGAGCGGCTCCTCTTTTCCCTCTTAGATTGTAAGCTCACAGGAGCGGCTACTCTTTCCCCTCTTAGATTGTCAGCTCACAGGAGCCGGCTCCTCTTTTCCGCTCTTAGATTGTAAGCTCACAGGAACAGACTACTCTTTCCTTATAATTCTCCATGTGCCAGATTTATTTGTTTATTTTCCACTCATTGTACCACGCTGCAGACTGTGTTGGTGTTTTATAAATAATTGTCCTGCCAGCACCAATAGACCTTGCATTGCTAAGACTTTCACGAGTTGGCGAGAGGAGGGAGACTGTGACGGTGGGTCCACTGAACCCTAGCATCTCTGCTCACCAAGTGACCACACCCAAAATTTATTCGGGCAAGGGGGTTTGAGGGAACCGCCATGTTGGACAAAGCATGACAACCACTGTCCATATTAAGTGTCACAATAAGGTGATATCTGCACTGATCTTGAACCAGAGCCAACATATCTCGTATAAAATCACTGGGAAGTCTGAGTCGTATATTGTCCCCTGACCTGCCCGTACTATGTAAAGAGGGCAAACTAGACTAATCTGGAACCAACACACGGAAATGTATGAACGTACTGGGTAGGCTCGATCCCTAACCAGTAAATCCAAAGTATCCACCACATGGAGTAAAAACCTAGACTGATCGGAACCAAGAAAACACATGCAAAGCACGAAAGTAATGGGTAGGTCCCTGATCGCTGCCCACGAAGTACATCCAAGACATGGAGTTAAAACCAAGGCTGATCTGGAACCGAAAGAACAGATTTAGCCTATCAAAGCACTGGGTAAGCTGGATTCCTGATAGTACATACAATGTGTCCCGCATGTGGAGTAATGATCTGGAATGGAGACAACAGAGTCCGAGTATCAAACGGTGACCTGTACAGTAAACGTCTTTAGAGATCCGGGTAAATCTAGACTGGACATGCACCAGGGCCAACTCATACGACAGGCCTAATAAATAACAAGTGATTTTGCCAGTTACTCGGACATCAGCAAGGACTGGATGAAGAAGATCATGTGCATGAGAGGAGCTGGATGAGGGAGACCAATCATTGGAGGAGCTGGATGAAGGAGACAATGGTTGTGGTAGGGAATGGATGAGGGAGATAGTGTGGGTGGGACTAGATGAGGAAGACAATGATCATGGGAGAGACTAGATAAGGGAGACCATGGGCGTGGGAGTGTCTGGATGAGGGAGACAGTGAGCGTGGGAGGGTCTGGATGAGGGAGACAGTGAGCGTGAAAGGGTCTGGATGATAAAGACAGCGTGGGAGGGACTACATGAAAACAGTGAGCGTATGAGGGACTGAATGAGGGAGACAGCGAGGGAGGAACTGGATGAGGGAGACAGTGAGCATGGGAGGAGGTGTATGAGGAAGACATTGTGCATGGGATGGTATTGATGATGGCTACAGTGAGCGAGGGAGGAACTGGATGATGGAGATAGTGGGAGAAGGATGAACTGGATGATGGAGACTGATAAAGAAATGAACTGGATGATGGAGATAGTGGGATAGGGATGAACTGGTTGATGGATACTGAGAGATAAATGAACTGGATGATGGAGACGTGAGCGATGGAGGAACTGGATGATGGAGACAGTGAGCGAGGGAGGAACTGGATGAGGGAGACTGAGCATGGGAGGGTCTGGATGAGGGAGACTGAGCATGATAGGGTCTGGATGAGGGTGACAGTGGGATGGTCTAGTTGAGGAAGACCATGCAAGTGGGAGGGGCTAGATGATGATGATAGTGGGCGAGGAAAAAACTGGATGATGGGGACTGAGTGAGGGAGGGACTGTATGATGAAGACAGTGAGCGAGTGAGGAGCTAGATGATGGAGACAGTGAGCGAGTGATGAGCTAGATGATGGAGACAGTGAGCGAGTGAGGAGCTAGATGATGGAGACAGTGAGCGAGTGAGGAGCTAGATTATGGAGACAGTGAGCGAGTGAGGAGCTGGATGAGGAAGACAGTGAGAGCGGGAGGGTCTGGATGAGGGAGACTGAGCATGGGAGGGTCTGGATGAGGGAGACTGAGCATGGGAGGAGGTGTATGAGGAAGACATTGTGCATGGGATGGTCTTGATGATGGCTACAGTGAGCGAGGGAGGAACTGGATGAGGGAGACTGAGCATGGGAGGGACTACATGAATGAAACAGTGCGTGTGGGAGGGACTACATGAATGAGACAGTGTATGTGGGAGGGACTGGATGAAGGAGACCATTACTGTCAGAAGAACTGGAATAGGGGGACAGTGAGCAACCTAGGATCTGTATGAGGGAGACAGTGAAAGGGATGTGAACCAGGGGTATGGTGGCAGTCATGGGTTTAGAGTGACATGGGTTTCAAGGACAATATTCGAGAGAAAGTGGTAGGACGGTATTCAGGGAAAGTGGTAGGACGGTATTCAGGGAAAGTGTCAGGACGGTATTCAGGGAAAGTGTCAGGACGGTATTCAGGGAAAGTGGTAGGACGATATTCAGGGAAAGTGGTAGGACGGTATTCAGGGAAAGTGTCAGGACGGTATTCAGGGAAAGTGTCAGGACGGTATTCAGGGAAAGTGGTAGGACGGTATTCAGGGAAAGTGGCAGGACGGTATTCAGGGAAAGTGTCAGGACGGTATTCAGGGAAAGTGTCAGGACGGTATTCAGGGAAAGTGGTAGGACGGTATTCAGGGAAAGTGTCTGGACGGTATTCAGGGAAAGTGTCAGGACGGTATTCAGGGAAAGTGTCAGGACGGTATTCAGGGAAAGTGGCAGGACGGTATTCAGGGAAAGTGTCAGGACGGTATTCAGGGAAAGTGTCAGGACGGTATTCGGGGAAAGTGTCAGGACGGTAATTGGGGGAAAGTGTCAGGACGGTATTCGGGGAAAGTGGCAGGACGGTATTCGGGGAAAGTGGCAGGACGGTATTCGGGGAAAGTGTCAGGACGGTAATTGGGGGAAAGTGTCAGGACGGTATTCGGGGAAAGTGGCAGGACGGTATTCGGGGAAAGTGGCAGGACGGTATTCGGGGAAAGTGTCAGGACGGTATTCGGGGGAAAGTGGCAGGACGGTATTCGGGGAAAGTGTCAGGACGGTATTCGGGGGAAAGTGGCAGGACGGTATTCGGGGAAAGTGGCAGGACGGTATTTGGGGGAAAGTGGTAGGACGGTATTCAGGGAAAGTGTCAGGACGGTATTCGGGGAAAGTGGCAGGACGGTATTCAGGGAAAGTGGCAGGACGGTATTCGGGGAAAGTGGTAGGACGGTATTCTGGGAAAGTGTCAGGACGGTATTCAGGGAAAGTGTCAGGACGGTATTCCGGGAAAGTATCAGGACGGTATTCCAGGAAAGTGGCAGAATGGTATTTGGGGAAAGTGGCAGGACGGTATTCGGGGAAAGTGGCTGGACGGTATTCGGGGAAAGTGGCAGGACGGTATTCGGGGAAAGTGGCAGGATGGTATTCGGGGAAAGTGGCAGGATGGTATTCGGGGAAAGTGTCAGGACGGTATTCGGGGAAAGTGGCAGGATGGTATTCGGGGAAAGTGTCAGGACGGTATTCGGGGAAAGTGGCAGGATGGTATTCGGGGAAAGTGGCTGGACGGTATTCGGGGGGAAAGTGGTCAGCTCCCAGCCAGTATGTAGGGAGAGACCGAAGAAAGTCGTACGAACAAAAAATAGGACTGGTCATCTTTGTTTCCTCTTAATACATATTTATTGGTGACACATAGAACGGCAACATTTTGGCTGATCATGAGCCTTCCTCAAGCCCAAACTTTACCATATTATGTGCCGCCAATAAACCTGCCCGAAGAGGAAAATCTGGTGTGCCCATTCCCTTTTATTGTTCATACACACACACTGATAGGAGGTGTCCCTTGGGTTTGTGTTGGCGCCCAAGTGTTTCCCATTACTGGACACATTTCCTCGGGGAGCAGCTGCTCCTGTTGTGGATCAAGAAGTCGCGGCCTGCATCAGAATCAAAGGAATTTTATATTTGCTACTGTCTGAAAGCTGCTAGAAACCCCCCCCCCATCTCTCTGTGTGCTTTAACGTAATATGTCGGCAAGAGACAAAAAATGAGCTTGCATATGGGTGGAAGGGAGACTTGGGGGGGGCGGATAATGCTATTTTTCCTGGGGTTAATATTTAAATCCCTAATGATTAACTCTTTTTTTCCTTATTAACGAGTTACTTATTAATTTTCTGGTGAACACGTCCATTCTGTTAATTGCACATCAAAAGTGGATCTTCTTCAGAAAACAAAATCCACAAAAATAAAGTTAATATAAAGTTACTAACCATAAAATGTAAAAACAAAGGGGAAAAAAAACACCGAAGCAATAGTGTGAATAGATAAACATTTAATTAAGCTGCAGGGTAAATATTTAATAATCTGAACACACATCCGCACGTTTGTTCAACTTGTTTGTCTAAAATAATAAAATAAAAAACTAAAATAAGGAAAAATAAAGAAAATATATATTTTTTTTTTTAAAAAAAAAGGGAAATAAAAAAAGTGTGACTTTAGATATTTAAATTCTAATGCGTAAGGAAAATAAATTAAATACAATTTATAGCTCTTTATTTTCTGGCGATGAAAAGGTTTTATTCTCTTTTATATTATCAATAAGCGAAAACGTGAAACACGTAGGACAGGAATGGCCTGAAAAACACAAATAAACACATAAAACGCGAATAACACGAAAAAAAGCATTCAACAAAATAAAGAAAATGTGATTAAATGATCAAAAAAGGAAAAGGAAGCAGAAAAGAAATGTAAATAATCCGATTTATTATTATTTTTTTTCCCCCTTTACGAATGACAGACCACCCCAAGACTGATGCTGTTGGTATAACCCACTCCCCGCCCGTTCATCTCTGTAACCTGGTAACATGAAGCCACTGGGCTATTTAGTTTCTAAGGGCTACAAAGTATCTCGTTAGAAAAAAATTCCTTCACCTTGTCAACAAAGATGTCTAACAAGTCTTCTAATTGGATTCCACCAGCAAGTACTATTCTAATTAATATTGCTTAATTAATTCCTACTTATTGTCTGATAATTATTCTCTGTATTGTGGTGTTCTGACAATGAAGAAGAAATAAGCATATATATATATATAATAGGAAAAATCCAGATGCACAGGACGACTTAACACAATGTGTATACATTTTATTGCATATATCAATGTTTCGGTCCTCGTAGGACCTTTCTCAAGATGAGATATGTCACTGATATATTTCCGCTAAACTGTATACATATACACGGAGAATGGAACTCTTTGCTTGATAAAGGCCTCTAGGGGCCAAAACGTTGGACATATTTTTAATTCGGCATAATAATATATATAAGTCCCTGAGATCCTCCTCACTATTTGTTTATATTTCCTTTTTCAGAGTAAGCACCGGGGCATGAAAAATTCTGCCGCTGTTATATATATATTTGTCCTCCACCACAACCCTTGTAAGATATAAATAAATATATATATAAATAAATAAATAAATATATATATATATATAGCATGCACTCCAGGACTTGGAAAAACAATAAAAAATGGTGCTTTATTAAATAAACATTTTAAAAATTCCTGTACGCATTCTCAACGTTTCGGCCCACTAGGAGTCTTTCTCAAGGTTCTCAAGAGGACGTGTGCTTACTCTCCAGGATATATATATATATATATGTAGAAAAATAGCACGCAATCCAGGACTTAGAAATACAATAACAAATGGCGTCACATCATTGTGTGGTGAGTTTATTATTTCCGTATATATGTGTGTGAATACATTGTGTTTTAATTCCTTGAAAAAGGCCCTGAGGGGCCGAAATGTTGGATTTTTAACGTATACCCAATAAACCTATTTTTATTTTAGTCCCGCTGCTGTGGTGATATGATACTTTTTGGATAACACCCGGCACAGGAACCTTTTGAATACTTTTTGAGACTGAGAGCTCCTTCACCTCCTGGTTTGTTTATATATATATATGTCTCCTGAATATAAGCTTTATCGTGTATGGGAACTACGCTCCCGCTGTAAAAATAGCAGAGGAACTGCGTTCCCCCTCAAGTCTTGACCCGTGTTCTACGCACCACTATCGATACATGGAACGGAGCTGCTGTGGCTGTGACGGCCTTCTTGGATTTGCCCTAAGGGGCAGCAGACACTTGAGGACGTCAAACTCGGCACTTCTTGCACCCTCCTACCAGACACAGGGTGGCTCGCCACATACTGGTGGTGTCGTTTCGGCTGCCACATCATCTCTTGCTCTCTGCAAACCCCCAACCCTATCTCATCGCCCATCACATCCTCTTCTGTTTCCGCTCTCTCAGATGTCACCGCAGTATCAGACGATGTCACACGCATTGCACGTGCGTTAGAGCGCAGATCGACACAGGAGATGTGACCGTATCATCTCGTCACGTTACAGTATCGCAACGGTCCACGACTTATCTACTCGGCCGGGTCTCATTTTTTACCATTTGACTTTGGAAGATAAACTTTGATTTTTCTTTATAAAAGAGAAAACAGAACAGAATATAACGTTTTGTGCTGCACACACACATATATAGCGCATATAGCTCCAGCATATTCCGCAGCGCTGTACAAAATATAACATTTCGTGCTGCACACACGCTCCTCTGAGCTCTTTATTATGATTATTATTTTATTTATATAGCGCCAGCATATTCCGCAGCGCTGTACAAGATATACCATTTTGTGCTGCACACACGCTCCTCTGAGCTCTTTATTATGATTATTATTTTATTTATATAGCGCCAGCATATTGTGCAGCGCTGTACAAGATATAACATTTTGTGCTGCACACACGCTCCTCTGAGCTCTTTATTATGATTATTATTTTATTTATATAGCGCCAGCATATTCCGCAGCGCTGTACAAGATATAACATTTTGTGCTGCACACACGCTCCTCTGGGCTCTTTATTATGATTATTGTCACATATATAGCACCAACAGTGTCCACAGCGCTTTGCAATAACCAATGAGAACGAGACAAGATTAAAGCAAACCTAGGAACAGAAACAAGAGGCGCAGAGGGCCCTGCTCCCAGGAGCTTACAGTCTGGAGGAGGAAGTGAAAGTCTGGTTACCCGGTTTATACTTTTGGTACTTTTTATGTTACGTTGGAGATAACCGCATCAGTGTAGAAAGTGGTTTCCACAACCTGGTGTGACAAACACGCAATGCTGATAGAACCGGAGACGTGTCGCGTCATTTCACTGAAAAGTGTCATTTTAAAACTCCCCAAGAGCTTACAATCTGAAATATTTAACTGACGGCCCTGCCACAACAACAAGTACATAGAATTTCTACCCATCCTGACCACTTGAGCATTTTAAAGTGTCCCAGTGCCAGTGGCGTAGCGTGGGTTGTCAGCGCCCGGGGTCAGCCAAGAATTGTGCGCCCCCCCCCAACCTGTGGACACATTATCGATATTGCCCCAGCTCTCACATGGATATTGCCCCAGCTCACACATGGATTTGCCCCAGCACATGGATTTGCCCCAGCTCACACATGGATTTGCCCCAGCTCACACATGGATTTGCCCCAGCTCACACATGGATATGCCCCAGCACATGGATATGCCCCAGCACATGGATTTGCCCCAGCTCATGGATTTGCCCCAGCACATGGATTTCCCCCAGCTCATGGATTTGCCCCAGCACATGGATTTGCCCCAGCTCATGGATTTGCCCCAGCTCATGGATTTGCCCCAGCACATGGATTTCCCCCAGCTCATGGATTTGCCCCAGCACATGGATTTGCCCCAGCTCATGGATTTGCCCCAGCACATGGATTTGCCCCAGCTCATGGATTTGCCCCAGCACATGGATATGCCCCAGCACATGGATATGCCCCCAGCTCATGGATTTGCCCCAGCACATGGATATGCCCCCAGCACATGGATTTGCCCCAGCACATGGATATGCCCCAGCACATGGATTTGCCCCAGCTCATGGATTTGCCCCAGCACATGGATATGCCCCAGCACATGGATTTGCCCCAGCACATGGATTTGCCCCAGCACATGGATTTGCCCCAGCACATGGATTTTCCCCAGCTCACACATGGATTTGCCCCAGCTCTCACATGGATTTGCCCCAGCTCTCACATGGATTTGCCCCAGCTCACACATGGATATTCCCCAGCACATGGATTTGCCCCCCAGCACATGGATTTGCCCCCCAGCACATGGATTTGCCCCCCAGCACATGGATTTGTGCCCCAGCACATGGATTTGCCCCAGCACATGGATTTGCCCCCCAGCTCATGGATTTGCCCCAGCTCTCACCTGGATATTGTCCCAGCTCCAGATCCAGCAGGGGTTGAGGGGGCCCAGATGCCGGGCAGCGGGAGTGCCTGCCCGGTCCTGAACAGCGTGCGAGTCCGTCCTGTTGAAGGGGAGGTGGCTGCGTGCGCAGGTCACGCGGTCCGGCCAGTCAGGTGGTACAGAGACTCAGTACCACCTGATTAGACGGACCACGTGACCTGCGCCTGCACGCAGCCGCCTCCCCTTCAACAGGACAGACTCACTGTTTAGGACCGGGCAGTCACTCCCGCTGCCCGGCATCTGGGTCCCCTCAACCCGCGGGCCCTTGGGTGGCGCCCGAGGGCCCGGCGGGTCAGTCGGGCCACAAGTTTTAGGGGCGCATGATTTCAAAAGAAATTATGCGCCCCTAACAAAACTGCGCCCGGGGCAACGGCCCCCCCTGCCCCCCACGCTACGCCACTGCCCAGTGCACGTTCAGTGCGTGCAGCAGTGCCCCATTGTGTCAGTGCCCCAGTGTGTGCGCAGTGCCCCAGTGTGTGTGCAGTGCCCCAGTGTGTGTGCAGTGTCCCAGTGTGTCAGTGCCCCAGTGTGTGTGCAGTGTCCCAGTGTGTCAGTGCCCCAGTGTGTGTGCAGTGCTCCAGTGTGTCAGTGTCCCAGTGTGTGTGCAGTGCCCCAGTGTGTATGTGCCCCAGTGTGTCAGTGCCCCAGTGTGTGTGCAGTGCCCCAGTGTGTGTGCAGTGCTCCAGTGTCTCAGTGTCAGTGTCCCAGTGTGTGTGCAGTGCCCAGTGTGTCAGTGCCCCAGTGTGTGTGCAGTGCCCCAGTGTGTGTGCAGTGCCCCAGTGTGTGCTCAGTGCCCCAGTGTGTGCTCAGTGCCCCAGTGTGTGTGCAGTGCCCCAGTGTGTGCTCAGTGCCCCAGTGTTTGCTCAGTGCCCCAGTGTGTGTGCAGTGCCCCAGTGTGTCAGTGCCCCAGTGTGTGTGCAGTGCCCCAGTGTGTCAGTGCCCCAGTGTGTGTGTGCAGTGCCCCAGTGTCTCAGTGTGTCAGTGCCCCAGTGTGTGTGCAGTGCCCCAGTGTGTCAGTGCCCCAGTGTGCTCAGTGCCCCAGTGTGTGCTCAGTGCCCCAGTGTGTGTGCAGTGCCCCAGTGTGTGTGCAGTGCCCCAGTGTGTGTGCAGTGCCCCAGTGTGTCAGTGCCCCAGTGTGCTCAGTGCCCCAGTGTGTGCTCAGTGCCCCAGTGTGTGCTCAGTGCCCCAGTGTGTGTGCAGTGCCCCAGTGTGTGTGCAGTGCCCCAGTGTCTCAGTGTGTCAGTGCCCCAGTGTGTGTGCAGTGCCCCAGTGTGTCAGTGCCCCAGTGTGTGTGCAGTGCCCCAGTGTGCTCAGTGCCCCAGTGTGCTCAGTGCCCCAGTGTGTGCTCAGTGCCCCAGTGTGTGCTCAGTGCCCCAGTGTGTGCGCAGTGCCCCAGTGTGTGCTCAGTGCCCCAGTGTGTGTGCAGTGCCCCAGTGTGTCAGTGCCCCAGTGTGTGTTCAGTGCCACAGTGTGTGCTCAGTGCCCCAGTGTGTGTGCAGTGCCCCAGTGTGTCAGTGCCCCAGTGTGTGTGCAGTGCCCCAGTGTGTCAGTGCCCCAGTGTGTGTGCAGTGCCCCAGTGTGTCAGTGCCCCAGTGTGTGTTAGTGCCCCAGTGTGTCAGTGCCCCAGTGTTTGCTCAGTGCCCCAGTGTGTGCCCACATGCGTGTGCAGTTTTGATACATCATTCTGCACAGGCGCAACGTGTGCAAGTTCCATGTGATGCACATTTTCCGGATCCTTCGCTGCAATAACCTCCGGGTTCAGAAGCCGCTGAGCCGACAGGAACGAGCAGCGCCCATAAAAATAAAAAAATAGATGATAATAACATACACCCATTTATTTAATAACAACAATAAAGGGGAGGGGTTACTTTTAAGAGGCGTGTCCCTTTAAGAGGCGATCGAGTAGAGGAATCAAAGGGCTGAGAATTAAACGTCATATTGATTATTTTCTTAATGTTTGTGACTTTGCGTCGGAGAAAACAAGTTCTAAGAAGTGACAAGATCTACTAAACATAAATAACATAAAACACTTTCAACTAGAAAAAGCAAATTAAAGACAAAACAAATAACAGGTGGTTGTGTTGGAGGAGGTGGATACATTACCGGCGCTGGATACATTACCGGCGGCGCTGGCCTAAAGCGCCGAGCCAGGTTTTATAAGCAAACTGCCCCGTGGAGCTTCCAATTTAAAGTTTGGAGCTTGAGGCTCAAGGAGATTAAGGGGAGAAAAAAAACCACGAAACACAAAAACCCCAACAAGAGTTTGAGTGCGCTCATAAAAGGGAGAATGCTAAATATGCAGGTTAATGAAACTCCAGCGAATACTTTACCTGCAGCCCTGTGATCCTCAGCACTTCACTTTATACTCAGGGCCAGGCAAGTCCACGCTCGCCCGCTAAAGCATAAACGTCTGTTTAAAGGGTATTTATTCTGCCTCCTGCTCCTGGACAATGCTAAATCCTCCGTTCCAGCTCATTCCTGCCCGGCCATTAACTCTTGCAGGTCTCTGCTCGGTCACAAGCCTTTTCCAGATAATATATATATATATATATACATACAGGGTTATTCATAGAGATCCGAAATGGCGCCAAACAGTGAGTATCAGAGGCAGGACATTTCGGGGTCATTCGGCTATTCAGAGAGCTGGCAGTTTGTCAAATTTTGGCGAATTGCCTGCACGTACGGTGCCTGTTCGGCAGCAGTGAAATCCCCCATAGAGAAGCAATGGTTAATCTATTCACACTGAACAACAGAGAAATGTCAGTGAATTGCCCTGCTGTTCGGTGGTTTCATTCGGCAGGTTTATTCAGGCGAATCCCATAGGTTTCAATGTTAAAAATATTCCCGTTTTAATTCAATATCTAATAAACCGTTTATTATTTTAATCTGCAGCAAAAAGTCTCTTTATCAATTTTATTATTATTTTTGATTTTTTTTCCCGGATTTTTTGTGTTTTTCCTTTTTTTTTTCTGTAACAGAACTTTTTATTATCATTCATTGGATCTTTATATGTAAATTCCAGACATTTTCGTCCAGTAGTTTTTTTGCAAACAGCGTTTCAATTTTGACTGGTTCAGTTTTTTTTTTTTACCTGTTCGGCAGCTTCTCGGCTGGTCTGCGCTGTGTCTGGCGGCTCGTCGGCTGCATTTGGAGGCTGTCCAGTGGGTTGGTGGCGGCATTCGGCAGTCAATTTGACGCACTTAGGGGACGCTGCGGTGAATGCTGAATCCACAGCAGGGTCAGCGAATTGGACTTGCCGAAGTGCGTCGAATCAGAGAGCATTGAAATGTCAGTGACACGGTGCTCTCTGAATAACCCTGTATATATTAATATTATGTGGAGATATATATATATATATATCTCCATATATCAAAAGTGCAGAGGAGGCACTAAGGGACTTGTTTAAAAAGTATGTATATTTATTTATGACAGATTAAAAAGCAATCTGACGTTTCAGCCTCTGAGGCCTTTATTAAGGCCTTGATAAAGGCCTCCAGGGGCTGAAACGTCGGAATACTTTTTTATCTGTCATAAATATATACAGGGTTATTCACAGAGAATCGAAAAGTCACAGCACGTTCGATGACTTTTCATTCGCTTCAATTCAGTTCGATTTGGCGATCCCATTTCGGCGACCCTCCGGTGTATTCAGCAAGCACCACAGGGTCCCCGAATTGCAGGGAAAAGTCACTGCAAACCCGATGAAAACTCACCACAAAATCCGGCGAAGGCACAACGAAAACCCACAAAAACATCTGGATTAACCCGCCGAACACGCTGGAGAAACCTGAGCAGGAGCCGATCACAGCCGCCGGAAAAAGCCGACACCGCAGATGTATGGAGTGAAAAAAAAAACTGTTTGCTTGAATGTTTGAAAAGTGAAACGCTGTTTGCAAAGAAACTACTGAGCGAAAATGTCTGAAATTTACATATAAAATACTATGAATGAGAATAAAAAGGGCTGTTACAGAAAAAAGAAAAGTTTTTTTTAAAAAAATTGAAAATCGGAAAAAAAGATTTTTGAAAAAAAATATTCAAAAAATCGATAAATAACGAAACTTTTTGCTGCAGAATTATATAATAAACGGTTTATTAGATATTGAATTAAAACGGGAATATTTTTAACATTGAAGCCTATGGGATTCGCCTGAATAAACCTGTCAAATTAAACCACCGAATGGCAGGGCATTAGGGGAACCTTTCACTGCTGGTTTGTGTTCTCTGAATAGACGAAGCAGTGCTTCTCTATGGGGATTCACTGCCCTCGAACAGGCACCGAACATGCACCGTATGTGCAGGCAATTCGCCAGGATTTGGCGAATTGCCTGCTCTCTGAATAGCCGAATGGCCAGGAAAGGTAACCGGACGCTTAATTTCAGCATTCGGTTCCCTTTCGGCAGCCATTCGGATCTCTTTGAATTACCACAATATTTTTAAACAAGTCCCTGAGTGCCTCCTCTGCACTTTTGAGAGAGATACAGGACATACTTGAAAACGAGAGCAATCTCAATGTATCCTTCTTGGTAAAATACTTTCTAAAAAAATATATATATATATATTGGAGTTTGCACCGGGGCTCGGGAGATCCTGCCTTTGCTGGCAGAGGACGTGTGCTTACTTTCCTGGAGATATATATATATATATATCCACATAAAAGGTACACCGTGACATCATTGAGCCCCTGTGTATGGTGCGACGGAACCGCCCGCAGGTCTGGTTCCCAAAGACATTAATGCAAACAAACAACACCAGACATGAAAGCAATAAATATAAATCAACATATCTCACGTGTAGCTGAAAATCACCTAAAGGAACCACGGGGAAATCAATGCTTTGTCATAAAGCGCAGTATGGTGGAAACTCCATACCTATAGAAACCTAAGCTGAGGGCTGCGCTACCATAACCTCAGCAAACACTACAGTGGAAGTTCCCTAAGAAGCCGATTCACAGATCCACTGAAGTCCCCCGGGGTCCACGCACAAAAAAAAACCACTGTTCTTTCCAGGTCATTATTCTTGTGCATTTATAGAGCTGCTACGCTATTTAGCGATTTATCATTTTTTTTGTATTTTTAAGAGATTGATTTAGTAAATCCAGCCTGGTAATAAAAGAAGTATTTTAGCAACTGCAGCAATTGACCCATTTTCTGCCTATGAGGGGCACAATTCCCTAGGGAACACTAACGGTAACGTTTGGATGAGTTATTGTTATCGCCAGGCTAAGTGTGTTTAACGCAAGCCCCCCCACCCCATATTACCTTCCTGATGCTATCCCCGTTTCTAATCCGTTAGCACATCGTTTTTTGAGCAATCCTAAAGTACTTTGCGCTCCCCATGTTAAGTATAGGATGCACAATGAGTAAGGGATTACAAAGTGCTAATTGTTGCACCGATGAGCAAGACAACATTTTAGAGAGTCCTAAAAGCTGACACTAAGGCTAGGGTCAGACAAAAGCATTTTTCCCCGCAAACGTATTTTTTCACGGAATGCGCAAAAACGGGCAGACGACGCGCATTTTCGGGCGTGATTTTGTACGGATCGTCAATAAAACTCTTTTTGCGTCTGGACGTTATGTAGGCTGGACATTAGCAGTGTCTGACATCTCCTAATCACGCAAACACGCCGCTATGCCGCAGCTGCGCACTCAGTACGTCAGTACTAGCGGTTCAGCGTTCTCAGAAAAATGCGTTCAAATTCCACTTGCGTTGCACGGCCGGACTTTTGTGCGCCGTACATCGTATATTGGCCGTCATTGCCCGTCATCTGCTGCTAGTGCGGCCGTAATTATGTGCGCCAGAACGCACGTAAAAAGTGCGCTGGTCTGACCCCAGCCTAAGGCTGTGGTCATACAAGTGCGCTTAGCACACACGTCTGACTACACTGTTTGCTGTTCTTCGTAGCTTTTTAAAGGAGTCACTGGAGAACAACACATGAAGCACGTGCACACTGTTTCACGCACACGCAACGTATGTCACAAGGGACACCATGGCAGCATCGACGTGAAAATACTACAACATACATAGACACTCCCACATGCAGCTTTTCTGTTTCTCAATGTCAGTCAAAACTAACTGATACAATGTAACCACAATCGATCCATTCTAAAGTGCATCCGTTTCAACAGACGCACAGTGCCCAATCAGTGCGCTCGTCTGTATTTTCAAAATCATTTAGCATCCCCCTAAACCACTCCCAATAAATCCATAAAAACCTCTCATCCCACGATGGGAATGGTGGTCTGATTCGCCGCTTCTCCTGGCTGTGAGAAAATAGTTCCATTCTCCCGTCGCATTCGCTCTGCGGCGCTGCACGATCTTGTGGGAGCTCGCGGCCCAAAAGCGCAACCCTCCATGGAACCCTATGGACTCCAAGAGGTGATACTCGCGGTGACGCAGAAACACTACCACCAGGATCCCAGCGGTTAGTGCAGCATTCTGGGAAAGGTGAGGTGCCGAGGTATTGCCTGCCTCGGAATATCACTCTAACATGGGGACACTACAAGGAAACCTTCTGGCGCACAGTATCCCCATTACTGTCCCCATTTTATCACGGAATATAGCCCAATGTGTTTATAATGTTTGATCAGCATACTGCGGACTCTGCTCTGTGACCCTCATCTTCCTGGGTCATAGCACAAGGATTATGTGCCATGCCCTAGCAGGGAGAATAATGGAGGATCTGGTTACAAAGCGATAGAGGAAGAGATGAGTGGTGTGGGAGACACAAACTCCAGCTTCACAATATTAATTGTAAAAGATTAAAAACGATCATTGTTTAACAAGCCTTTTCACAAATTTAACGAGGATGATCTGTCGGCTCAGGCACAATATATAGGGTGTGAATGATTATCAGGGTTATTCAAAGAGATTTGAAAAGTCACCACACGTTCGGTGACTTTTCGTTCTCTACAATTCGGTTCCTTTTGCCGATCCCATTTCGGTGACCCTGCGGTGTATTCAGCAAACACCACAGGGTCCCCGAATTGCAGGGAAAAGCTACCGCAAACTCGACGAAAACTAACGGCGAACACACGCCGAAAACCCACAAAAACATCTGGATTAACCTGCCGAAAACCACGGAAAAACCAGAGCAGGAGCCGATCACCCGCAGCGAAGCCTCCGGAGAAAGCCGAAACCGCAGAGTGAAGTGAATAAATTAGAAAAACAGTTTGTATGAATGTTTGAAAAGTGAAACACTGTTTGCAAAGAAACTTCTGAGCGAAAATGTCTGAAATTTGCATATGATCCAATGAATGAGAATAAAAAGGGAAGTTACAGAAAAAAGAAGTAAACTTAAAAAAAAAAAAAGAATCAGACTTTTAAAAAAGAAAATCCAGAAAAATGCTTAAAATATCCTAAAAAATCTATAAATAAAGAGACTTTTTGCTGCAGAATTTTATAATGAACGGTTTATTAGATATTGAATTAAACGGGAATATTTTTAACATTGAAGCCTATGGGATTCTCCTGAATAAACTTGCCAAATTAAACCACCGAATGGCAGGGCATTAGGGGAACCTTTCACTGCTGGTTTGTGTTCTCTGAATAGCCGAAGCATTGCTTTTTTATGGGGATTTCACGGTCCTCGAACAGGCACCGTATGTGCAGGCAATTCGCCAGGATTTGGCGAATTGCCTGCTCTCTGGATAGCCGAATGGCCAAGAAAGGTAACCGAACGCTGATTTTCAGCGTTCGGTCACCTTTCTCCAGCCATTCGGATCTCTTTGAATAACCCTGTATGTCTTTGGTTTGTTGCTGTCGTTGTTGTGTGTGTTTGTAGGTGTTTTACCCACTTTTGGATCTGCCCCAATAATCAGGAAAGAGGTGGAGCTGCTGGGCCCTTTATCCAATCATTGTGTAATAAAAATAATGACCATTTAATAAAGGTGTGTGTGTGTGTGTGTGTGTGTGTGTGTGCACAGGCCCTGTCACCTCTCCCGGGTGTCTGGAGGCATGCGTGCTGTTGCCTTTCTGGGTGTAATAAATCTATTTTCCCTTTTTTTCTATTTTTAACATTAAATAACAGGAGACCGCTTCCTTTTAAAGTGCGGATAATGACAAGGTGTGGACTGGATCTCACAATAGACCTGCAGCTGCTAATTGTACACTGCAATGTAAAAATACCATTTGCATGGAGCGCACACAGGAGAGCGGCCTGAGGGAGACGTCCACGCAGAGAGGTCTTGAAAACATGGACTGGAGACGTCACACCCAATGTTTATCATATAGATTCTATCTATATAAACAACAAAACTGGCTATACCTAGCGGCACCTACAGCAGTTTATCTATACCTCAACCTGAGTGTACAGCAGTTTATCTATACCTCAACCTGAGTGTACAGCAGTTTATCTATACCTCTACCTGTGTGTACAGCAGTTTATCTATACATCTACCTGTGTGTACATCAGTTTATCTATACATCTACCTGTGTGTACAGCAGTTTATCTATACATCTACCTGTGTGTACAGCAGTTTATCTATACATCTACCTGTGTGTACAGCCTGTTATCTATACATCTACCTGTGTGTACAGCAGTTTATCTATACATCAACCTGAGTGTACAGCAGTTTATCTATACATCTACCTGTGTGTACAGCAGTTTATCTATACATCTACCTGTGTGTACAGCAGTTTATCTATACATCTACCTGTGTGTACAGCAGTTTATCTATACCTCAACCTGAGTGTACAACAGTTTATCTATACATCAACCTGTGTGTACAGCTGTTTATCTATACCTCAGCCTGAGTGTTCAACAGTTTATCTATACCTCAACCTGTGTGTACAGCGGTTTATCTATACTTATTATTATTATTATTATTACACAGGCATTTATAACGCGCCAACATATTCCGTATCACTTTACAATAAGGGAGCACAAACAGGATACATGATGAAAAGATGACCCTGCCCGTTGGATACTTCTACCTGTGTGTACAGCCTGTTATCTATACCTCTACCTGTGTGTGTACAGTAGTTTATCTATACCTCTACCTGTGTGTACAGCAGTTTATCTATATGTCTACGTACATCGGTTTATTTATACCTCTACCTAGGGGTATATCAGTTTATCTATACTTCTACCTGTGTGTACAGCCTGTTATCTATTCCTCTACCTGTGTGTACAACATTTTATCTACACTTCTACCTGTGTGTACAGCCTGTTATCTATACCTCTACCTGTGTGTACAGCCTGTTATCTATAATTCTACCTGTGTGTACCGCAATTTATCTATACCTCTACGTACATTGGTTTGTCTATACTTCTACCTGTGTATACAGCAGTTTAGTTATATGTCTACCTGTGTGTACAATGATTTTGTTATACATCCACCTGTGTGCACATCTGTGACAGACCGACTAGCCCCCCGACTGTGTGCCTCCGTCAGATTTAAGCTTTCTCTGAGCTGGAACCCGATTCATCCAGGAACCTCAGCCAAAACCTCCATAAGTAGGCAGAACCAGTAACATTTAGGGCAGGAACACAAACTCCCAAAATAATATTTACCCCAAATCACTAGGCAAGACCAGTGTTCAGAGTAACAGCAGCAGAAGGCACTTTACTCAAACAGACATACATCTATACCAGTTAAGGGACAACCCCCCTTAATGAATAAAACACAGATAAGATCAAAAGATCCAATAACAGGAGGAGGGTCATTCAAACAATGGACAGTTTACACAGTCACTAGGCAACTCTTCTCTTAATCTGGCTGCTAGAGAAATCTCCCCCCATCCTTAGTCTACATGATGGAAAAACATGTCCACAATAAGTGAGGCGTGCCCACCAGGATGCCACAACACTGTTCAACATAAATACTGGATTCCCTGGACAATCCATTTGGCAAATCCCAGATAGCACCTTGGCCCATTGTCAGTAGGAAGGAGGCTAGCACCCAGGCTCCCCCAACTGCCCCAGTGATGGCTGGGTCTGTCAAAACTTAAATTTATCTATACTGCAACTTGTGTGTTCAGCGGTTTATCTATACATCTGCCTGTGTGTACAGCGGTTTATCTATACCTCAACCTATGTATACAGTGGTTTATCTATACCTCAACCTATGTGTACATCAGTTTATCTAGACCTCAGCCTGTGTGTACAGCGGTTTATCTATACCTCAACCTATGTATACAGTGGTTTATCTATACCTCAACCTATGTGTACATCAGTTTATCTAGACCTCAGCCTGTGTGTACAGCGGTTTATCTATACCTCAACCTATGTATACAGTGGTTTATCTATACCTCAACCATGTGTACAGCAGTTTATCTAGACCTCAGCCTGTGTGTACAACAGTTTATCTATACCTCAACCTATGTATACAGCAGTTTATCTATACCTCAGCCTGTGTGTACAACGGTTTATCTATACCTCAACCTATGTATACAGCGGTTTATCTATACCTCAACCATGTGTACAGCAGTTTATCTAGACCTCAGCCTGTGTGTACAACAGTTTATCTATACCTCAACCTATGTATACAGCGGTTTATCTATACCTCAACCATGTGTACAGCAGTTTATCTAGACCTCAGCCTGTGTGTAAAGCAGTTTATCTATACCTCAACCTATGTATACAGTGGTTTTTCAATACCTCAACCTGTGTGTACAGCAGCTTATCTATACCTCAACCTATGTGTACAGTGGTTTATCTATACATCAACCTGTGTGTACAGCGGTTTATCTATACATCAGCCTGTGTATACAGCGGTTTATCTAGACCTCAACCTGTGCGTACAGCGGTTTATCTATACCTCAACCTTTGTATACAGTGGTTTATCTATACCTCAACCTATGTGTACAACAGTTTATCTAGACCTCAGCCTGTGTATACAGTGGTTTATCTATACATCAACCATGTGTACAGCAGTTTATCTAGACCTCAGCCTGTGTGTACAACAGTTTATCTATACCTCAACCTATGTATACAGCAGTTTATCTATACCTCAGCCTGTGTGTACAGCGGTTTATCTATACCTCAACCATGTGTACAGCAGTTTATCTAGACCTCAGCCTGTGTGTACAACAGTTTATCTATACCTCAACCTATGTATACATCGGTTTATCTATACCTCAACCATGTGTACAGCAGTTTATCTAGACCTCAGCCTGTGTGTAAAGCAGTTTATCTATACCTCAACCTATGTATACAGTGGTTTTTCAATACCTCAACCTGTGTGTACAGCAGCTTATCTATACTTCAACCTATGTATACAGTGGTTTATCTATACATCAACCTGTGTGTACAGCGGTTTATCTATACTTCTACTTGTGTGTACAGCAATTTATCTATATCTCCACCTCTCTGTCTAGGGATTTATCTATACACCTACTCGCCTGCATAAATATTTATTTGCACGTCTATTAGTCTGTATATAGCGGTTTATTTCCGCCTTTACCTCTCTGTATAGTGAGTTATCTGTAAGTCTATATGTCTGTGGTCTTCCTACATAACCTAGGTATGTCTGTCCACCCGACCAGCCACCCAACATCTTTTTTGTTTGTCAGTCTATCCCTTTACCTAATTACATATATCTATCCAAATGTCCAACAACCTGTAGAAACATCTGTCTGTGTTGTATATTTATGTACCTCCATATAATACCGATCTGGCTGTATCTCTGCCCACCTGTCGGCCTGTAACTCTATCTGTCTGGATCTATGTGTCTATATGTCCCTGCATCGTCTGCCTCTGTCTGCTCATCTTTCCATCTCCTCTCCAGTTAGATCGGTGATAGATGGACAGATAAAAAGCACTGGTTTTTAATTATCAGAGTTGCCTCCAGGAGGTGTCAGAAAGTGCACACATATCAAAATTCCACCCTTAATCACCCCCCAAGGGTATCAAGAGCAGGGACTGTCTCCTTTTATTGAACATACACATTACTTTGACACCGCTGACGATCGTGACAGGTTCCTGTATCAACACCGCGCTCACAAGGTTTTACAAAGTGCGCAGTGTGCGCGAAAACCCACACTAAAATATACCCTGCTCCACTAACACACCTCCCTGCACAGGACACGGGGAGGCAATATTCCAGCATCTCACACAGTGGGATCTATATCGGGTCGCCAGGTCGGCCATGTTTTCCTGGACACATAATTAATTAATGACGATGGGCAATGCATGAAGAAGGCAACCCTGCAGCATGTATAATCTATACACTGCAGGGGAAACATCATAAAGGAATGCTGGGTGACATGGCCCGATTCACTTATTCCAGCATATGAATCATACATGTTGCAGGGCAGCACTTTCCTTGCACTCTGCTCTGCTTGAAAGTGTAATGTGTGTCCAGAAATACATGACTGGGCTGGCAACCCTAGACCTATAGGACATCATCACTACTGCGGATTCTCATGTTGTCAGACGAGGACACCAGTGACACGAGGAGTGAGTGGGGGGTAACATGACATTTCTTTGTGGTTTTGCCCTCTCGTTCCTCACGTGTCCCCATCTGTCGAATGGCAAGTACCATACGGATGACAGGAGTCACTCTTCTACATGTGACTCCTTCCTCTTCTCCAAGAATGCATGGGGGCTACTGGACCCTGTGACTTCCCCCATCCATTCTCTAGAAATGCTCATTCTACCCACCACTGACCCCCTTTAACCCTTTCACTATGAAACACGTTTTCAAGGAAGAAAAAAAAAATCTAACATTTATTTAATGCATGGCATGTGGGATGTGAAGTTAACATTTAAAAGTCCGGTAACATAGCAAGCCGCTGTGATGAAAGGTTCTAAACTCTAGGTGATGTCCCTTATCTGGAACAATGTCACAAAGGTCTGCATTGTCAGCAGACAGGCAGAGAAGGCCTTTGTGTCAGTAAATGTGCTGCAGACAGATAATAAAATAGTGAGATCCTCTGCTTACACGGGGTCTGCATTATCAGCATACAGGCAGATGCAGTAAATGTGCTGCATGCAGATAATAAAATGGTGAAATCTCCTGCTTGTGGGGGTTTGTAGTGATCAGAATGAGATTATTAGCAATGCAATATCTGTGTGTGTTGCATAATGCCTGTGTATGGCAATTACAGCAACACCTTGTATCTGTATGTGCCGCATAATGCCTGTGTATGGCAATTACAGCAACACCTTGTATCTGTATGTGCCGCATAATACCTGTGTGTGACAATTACAGCGACACCTTGTATCTGTATGTGCCGCATAATGCCTGTGTATGGCAATTACAGCAACACTTGTATCTGTATGTGCGCATAATGCCTGTGTATGACATTACAGCAACACCTTGTATATGTATGTGCGCATAATGCTGTGTATGGCAATTACAGAAACACCTTGTATCTGTATGTGCCGCATAATGCCTGTGTATGAAAATAACAGCAACACCTTGTATCTGTATGTGCTGCATAATGCCTGTGTATGGCAATTACAGCGACACCTTGTATCTGTATGTGCTGCATAATGCCTGTGTATGGCAATTACAGCAACACCTTGTATCTGTATGTGCCACATAATGCCTGTGTGTGTGGCAATTACAGTAACACCTTGTATCTGTATGTGCTGCATAATGACTGTGTATGGCAATTACAGCAACACCTTGTATCTGTATGTGCTGCATAATGCCTATGTATGGCAATTACAGCAACACCTTGTATCTGTATGTGCTGCATAATGCCTGTGTATGGCAATTACAGCAACACCTTGTATCTGTATGTGCTGCATAATGCCTGTGTATGGCAATTACAGCAACACCTTGTATCTGTATGTGCTGCATAATGCCTGTGTGTGGCAATTACAGCAACACCTTGTATCTGTATGTGCCGCATAATACCTGTGTGTGACAATTACAGCGACACCTTGTATCTGTATGTGCCGCATAATGCCTGTGTGTGGCAATTACAGCAACACCTTGTATCTGTATGTGCCGCATAATGCCTGTGTATGGCAATTACAGCAACACCTTGTATCTGTATGTGTCGCATAATGCCTGTGTATGACAATTACAGCAACACCTTGTATCTGTATGTGCTGCATAATGCCTGTGTATGGCAATTACAGCAACACCTTGTATCTGTATGTGCCGCATAATGCCTGTGTATGACAATTACAGCAACACCTTGTATCTGTATGTGTCGCATAATGCCTGTGTATGGCAATTACAGCAACACCTTGTATCTGTATGTGCTGCATAATGCCTGTGTGTGGCAATTACAGCAACACCTTGTATCTGTACTGTACAGGGATTTACCCTCATTATAACCCCTGAATGTTATCCCTGCACAGCAGTGACTTACCCCACAGCTTTCCCTGTATTCTGTCATATCCCTGGCTGCCGGAATGCTGCAGTAACGTTTGTTGAACATTTTGTTACAGTGAGATGAGCAGCTTAATCTCCTGACCATCCAGTTCCTCTCCCTGGTTTTTCCCATCTCCTGTCTGGACGTATTCTCTCCCAGCCTGGTCCTCCATTGTCTTTATATTATTATGACACATTTTTACACACCTTTATTTACATGAAATTTATTTGCTTGTTGTTATTGTAAAATCCATAGGACAGGTGCGCACGGCTCGTGCGTTAATAAATACTAGCAGGGGCTTTATTTTTCGTTCCTTCGTTATTATAGAGAGACACACCTTGAAAATCATTGTATTGTGTGTGTGGGATGGGAGGGGGAGGATTTAAATACACACAGCGCTACACAATGCAACGTACGCGAAACAGATAACTATCAAATGGAAATATTGTAAAAACAAAGCCGCTTCGTAGCAGGTTACTCGCATTGAACACAAAATCCCAGCAATTACAGGTTAGGCTGGTTGTCATTAGGAATTGATGAGCTCTTCAAAGAACAGCGCTCATTGTTCCTGAAAGCTACAAAACCAGCAAAAAAGAACCCAAGAACACCAAAGCGACTGGTTAGACGGGTATGTACCTCCATACCGCAGCCAGATCACCGGGAAACGAAGGGGTGATGAGGCCCACAAGGAGAAAGCGACGTATCGCTCCACATATGTTGCAACGTGTACATTACGGCGCGCCCTTTAATCAGAGTCGTGGTCTTTTTCTTTGCCGCGATGGGAGACGAGGAAGTGGTGTGCGCCGTACAGTCACCGACTGAAAACAATGACCCGGAGTGCGAATCAAGAAAGACTGGTTCATTCGCCTTGTCGTCTGCGTTTAGCCCCGGGCCTGCACTTCACTTTAATAACGTTGACATGAAAATGTCGGCTTTAAAAAGTCTGCGCGCGTTACAGAGACGCCACAATGTTGCAGAGATGATATACTGGATTGCCACCGCGGCACGGCTAATGAAGTGACACAACGGGATTTACTGGCGTAAGGTGGAAATGTGCCCCCCGTGTTTAAGGGTCAGGGGGGTAGGATTGAGGTGAGGATGGTTTAGGGTTAGTGGTGAGGGGAGTCAGGATAGATCTGGCAGAGAAACACAGGCGTTACAATACCTTAAAACGTGAAGTCAGGAGCCCCCCCCCAAATCCTAAAACTGCCTCAATCCTTACAAACCAATGAGACTCCGGATTAAATGTGCCACCAATCATAACATCCCCTAAATCCACCTCATTCCCACCTCCAAAATGAGACGTACATCTACTACTGCACCTCCGTCTGCTGTAATAACCTGTGCAGAGTATACCTGTTACTGCTATATACATACACTGTGTAACTACTGCACCTCCCTCTGCTGTAATAACCTGTGCAGAGTATACCTGTTACTGCTATATACATACACTGTGTAACTACTGCACCTCCATCTGCTGTAATAACCTGTGCAGAGTATACCTGTTACTGCTATATACATACACTGTGTAACTACTGCACCTCCCTCTGCTGTAATAACCTGTGCCAAGTATACTTGTTACTGCTATATACATACACTGTGTAACTACTGCACCTCCCTCTGCTGTAATAACCTGTGCTGAATATACATGTTACTGCTATACATACACTGTGTAACTACTGCACCTCCCTCTGCTGTAATAACCTGTGCCGAGTATACCTGTTACTGCTATATACATACACTGTATAACTACTGCACCTCCATCTGCTGTAATAACCTGTGCCGAGTATACCTGTTACTGCTATATACATACACTGTATAACTACTGCACCTCCCTCTGCTGTAATAACCTGTGCCGAGTATACCTGTTACTGCTATATACATACACTGTATAACTACTGCACCTCCGTCTGCTGTAATAACCTTGCCGTGTATACCTGTTACTGCTATATACATACACTGTGTAACTACTGCACCTCCCTCTGCTGTAATAACCTGTGCCGAGTATACCTGTTACTGCTATATACATACACTGTATAACTACTGCACCTCCATCTGCTGTAATAACCTGTGCCGAGTATACCTGTTACTGCTATATACATACACTGTGTAACTACTGCACCTCCCTCTGCTGTAATAACCTTGCCGTGTATACCTGTTACTGCTATATACATACACTGTGTAACTACTGCACCTCCCTCTGCTGTAATAACCTGTGCCGAGTATACCTGTTACTGCTATACATACACAGTATATCTACTGCACCTCCCTCTGCTGTAATAACATGTGCCAAATATACCTGTTACTGCTATACATACACTGTGTAACTACTGCACCTCCCTCTGCTGTAATAACCTGTGCCGAGTATACCTGATCCTGCTATACATACACTGTGTAACTACTGCACCTCCCTCTGCTGTAATAACCTGTGCCGAGTATACCTGTTACTGCTTATACATACACTGTGTAACTACTGCACCTCCCTCTGCTGTAATAACCTGTGCCGAGTATACCTGTTACTGCTATACATACACTGTGTAACTAACTACTGCACTTACTGTACCTCCCTCTACCGAAATGTAACCTGTAAAGTGCTGAGTATACTTTTTACTGTGATAAAAGTAAAATATACAGACACTGTGTAACTACTGCACTGTGCCCCGCCACAAAGTGTTTGATTCTCAGGCCTGAGGGCCGGTGTTTACCTGATCCGACCAATCTTCCTATAAATGCATATAAAGGAATGTCAGGGCGAGCTTCACCTCTATCTGTTAAATGCAGGATATAACACAGAGGCCACGCTGATACAATTCACACACATAGAGGAGGGGGCCGTGCTGATACAATACACACACATAGAGGAGGGGGCCGTGCTGATACAATTCACACACATAGAGGTAGGGGGCCGTGCTGATACAATACACACACATAGAGGAGGGGACCGTGCTGATACAATACACACAGATAGAGGAGGGGGCATGCTGATACGATACACACACATAGAGGAGGGGGCCACGCTGATACAATTCACACACATAGAGGAGGGGGCCGTGCTGATACAATACACACACATAGAGGAGGGGGCCGTGCTGACACAATACACACACATAGAGGAGGGGGCGTGATGATGACAATACACACACATAGAGGAGGGGGCCGTGCTGATACAATTCACACACATAGAGGAGGGGGCGTGCTGATACAATAACACACACACACATAGAGGAGGGGGCCGTGCTGATACAATTCACACACATAGAGGAGGGGCGCCGTGCTGATACAATACACACACATAGAGGAGGGGGCCGTGCTGATACAATACACACACATAGAGGAGGGGGCCGTGCTGATACAATTCACACACATAGAGGAGGGGGCCGTGCTGATACAATACACACACATAGAGGAGGGGGCCGTGCTGATACAATACACACACATAGAGGAGGGGGCCGTGCTGATACAATTCACACACATAGAGGAGGGGGCCGTACTGATACATACACACACATAGAGGAGGGGGCCACACTGATACAATACACACACATAGAGGAGGGGGCGTGCTGATACAATACACACACATAGAGGAGGGGGCCACACTGATACAATACACACACATAGAGGAGGGGGCTGCGCTGATACAATACACACACATATAGGAGGGGGTCGTGAGGATAAAATACACACACATAGAGGAGGGGGCTGCGCTGATACAATACACACACATAGAGGAGGGGGTCGTGCAGATAAAATACACACACATAGAGGAGGGGGCCGTGAGGATAAAATACACACACATAGAGGAGGTGGCCGTGAGGATAAAATACACACACATAGAGGAGGGGGCCGCACTGATACAATACACACACATAGAGGAGGGGGCCACACTGATACAATACACACGTAGAGGAGGGGGCCACACTAATAAAATGCACACCCATAGAAGAGGGGGCCACACTAATAAAATACACACACATAGAGGAGGGGGCCGCACTAATAAAATACACACACATAGAGGAGGGGGCCGTGCTAATAAAATACACACACATAGAGGAGGGGGCCGTGCTAATAAAATACACACACGTAGAGGAGGGGGCCATGCTGATACAATACACACATAGAGGAGGGGGCCGTGAGGATAAAATACACACATAGAGGGGGGCCGCACTGATACAATACACACACATAGAGGAGGGCGCCATGCTGATACAATACACACACATAGAGGAGGGGGCCACACTGATACAATACACACACATAGAGGAGGGGCCGTGAGGATAAAATACACACACATAGAGGAGGGGGCCACACTGATAAAATACACACACATAGAGGAGGGGGCCGCACTGATAAAATACACGCACATAGAGGAGGGCGCCATGCTGATACAATACACACACAGAGGAGGGGGCCGTGCTGATACAATACACACACATAGAGGAGGGGACCGTGTGGATACAAATACACACTTAGAGGAGGGGCACACTGATACAATACACACACATAGAGGAGGGGGCCGTGCTGATACAATACACACGCATAGAGGAGGTGGCTGTGTGGATAAAATATACACTTAGAGGAGGGGGCCACACTGATAAAATACACACACATAGAGGAGGGGGCCGTGTGGATAAAATACACACAGATAGAGGAGGGGGCCGCACTGATAAAATACACACACATAGAGGAGGGGGCCACACTAATAAAATACACACACATAGAGGAGGGGGCTGTGCTAATAAAATACACACACATAGAGGAGGGGGCCACACTAATAAAATACACACACATAGAGGAGGGGGCCACACTAATAAAATGCACACACATAGAGGAGGGGGCCACACTGATAAAATACACACACATAGAGGAGGGGGCCGTGCAGATAAAATACACACATAGAGGAGGGAGCCACACTAATAAAATACACACACATAGAGGAGGGGGCCGTGCTGATACAATACACACACATAGAGGAGGGGCCGCACTGATACAATACACACACATAGAGGAGGGGGCTGTGTGGATAAAATACACACACATAGAGGAGGGGACCGTGCAGATAAAATACACACTTAGAGGAGGGAGCCACACTAATAAAATACACACACATAGAGGAGGGGGCCGTGCTGATACAATACACACACATAGAGGAGGGGCCACACTGATACAATACACACACATAGAGGAGGGGGCTGTGTGGATAAAATACACACACATAGAGGAGGGGGCCGTGCAGATAAAATACACACTTAGAGGAGGGGGCCACACTAATAAAATACACACACATAGAGGAGTGGGCCGTGCAGATAAAATACACACTTAGAGGAGGGGGCCACACTAATAAAATACACACACATAGAGGAGTGGGCCGTGCTAATAAAATACACACACATAGGAGGGGGCTGTGCTAATAAAATACACACACATAGAGAGGGGGCGTGCATGTATAAAATACACACTTAGAGGAGGGGGCCGTGCTAATAAAATACACACACATAGAGGAGGGGGCCGTGCAGATAAAATACACACTTAGAGGAGGGGGCCGTGCTAATAAAATACACACACATAGAGGAGGGGGCCGTGCAGATAAAACACACTTAGAGAGGGGGCCACACTAATAAAATACACACACATAGAGGAGTGGGCCGTGCTAATAAAATACACACACATAGGAGGGGGCTGTGCTAATAAAATACACACACATAGAGGAGGGGGCCGTGCAGATAAAATACACACTTAGAGGAGGGGGCCGTGCTAATAAAATACACACACATAGAGGAGGGGGCCGTGCTATAAAAATACACACTTAGAGGAGGGGGCGTGCTAATAAAATACACACACATAGAGGAGGGGGCCGTGCAGATAAAATACACACTTAGAGGAGGGGGCCACACTAATAAAATACACACACATAGAGGAGGGGGCCGTGCAGATAAAATACACACTTAGAGGAGGGGGCCACACTAATAAAATACACACACATAGAGGAGGGGGCGTGCTAATAAAATACACACACATAGGAGGGGTCCATGCTAATAAAATACACACACATAGGAGGGGTCCATGCTAATAAAATACACACATAGAGGAGTGGGCTGTGCTAATAAAATACACACACATAGGAGGGGGCCACACTGATACAATACACACATAGAGGTGGGGGCCGTGCTGATACAGTTCACACACATAGAGGAGGGGGGCCGTGCTGATACAGTTCACACACATAGAGGAGGGGACCGTGCTGATACAATACACACACATAGAGGAGGGGGCATGCTGATACAATACACACACATAGAGGAGGGGGCCGTGCTGATACAATACACACACATAGAGGAGGGGGCCGTGCTGATACAGTTCACACACATAGAGGAGGGGGCCGTGCTGATACAATACACACATAGAGGAGGGGACCGTGCTGATACGATACACACACATAGAGGAGGGGGCCGTGCTGATACAATACACACACATAGAGGAGGGGGCCGTGCTGATACGATACACACACATAGAGGAGGGGGCTGTGCTGATACGATACACACACATAGAGGAGGGGGCATGCTGATACAATACGCACACATAGAGGAGGGGTCCGTGCTGATACAATACACACACATAGAGGAGGGGGCCGTGCTGATACAATACACACACATAGAGGAGGGGGCCGTGCACTCATAGGCTCCTGGAGAAGATCTGTCAAACCGTTCAGCTAGAAGAGGTCCTTGGAGTCCGCCTGATGGTCCTCCATCCGGCCGCTTATTCCACCACTCTGTAACATGGGTGGGGGTGCAGATGGAAACCCTTAAAGAGGACGAGGAGGAGGGGGGGTTAAAAGCACGGTGAGTGAGTAGAATGCAAACATTTGCACAATCTTTATAAACAGACTCGTATCCTGAGCCCAAACATACGACTAAAAGGTGCATTAAACTTTACAAGCACATGATACAAATCACTTTTTACAAGCGTTTCCCACCTTCCTCCTGCATCAGCGAGAGGCATCTGCTGCTCGCCCCCCTCTCGGGGGACAGCAGCAACATGAGGTGACCAGAAGCGAGAGGTGGTCTTGATGGCCAGGAGAAATCCAGGCCGGTGACGTGAGATGAAGAGCCGCAAAGGAACCAAACTCAAACCAAGAATCACAATCCAATAGCTTGTTCCATTTCCATCCCCAGATTGTGCTGGGTTTTCCTCATTAATCTGGTGGTCCACAGTCACTACGCCTGACCTGATCCATACCGTCAGCTCCCAAACCCAGAAACATTGTGCATTTCCACCGTCTCTTGGTTTCTCCAGTAATCTGCACTTTCTAACCCGACCAGTTGACCAAAAAATCTTTCTTCATATTCTGACCTCGATCCACACGTACCTTTCCCAAATAATCCCCCAGGTAACACACTAAGGCCAGTCTACTCATGATCATCCCAACCGACTGGGACCTTCCTAGATGCTTAGACCTTCACATTGGGTCAACTTGCCTGGTTCATACATGATTGGCTAGCTGCAGCTGTGACCCAGACCCATACATTGGCTTCATGTACTCGACTCTTAACTCGTCTGAATTAATGGAATCATTATGTCATTATGCTCCATCAGCTCACAATCTTCCGTCCAGACTAAACCATTAGGTGGCCATTCACGAAGGTCCGAATCTGGCACCGAGTCGCACCGAGCGGTGAATTTCACTGTATCTGTAATCTCGCTGCAATTCGTTTATTCACAAACTTGTATTTTCGCCAAATACAGACGAATTCACGGCCAAATATGGTGCATTTCAAATCGATGTGGCGGCACTGAAATTGTACGATAGAGAGTTATGGATTTGTCTATTCACAGAATACCAAAATGCACCAAAATTATCTCGGAGGTTCAAATCTGCATTCCTCTGTCTTTATTGCTACTACAGCAGAAAAGAACGTTTACATGAAAAAATCTTTAGAAACTATCCCGAAAATGGGGATCCCCTCCCCAGTCCATATAAGGTCAGTGCAGGGGAGGGAAAACCCTCTTTCTTTGCTGCTCCTACATCAGCTAACTACCCATTTGTTCGCTGGTTTTCCAGTTTTTGTAGCTGTTTCTTTTTTCTGTCTTCAACAGATCTGGTTTTCCTTTGGGATCCAACTTACCCCGGCTGTAACCGCAGGGGTCGGTTTCCCACATGCGTGTTCTGCCGTCTGATCCATTTCACGATCGACGCAGTGTTTTCCGGTCTTGTTCTTTTCCCCGTCCTTATTTAATTGCATTGTTTTTTGGTTGGGGTTTCTTTCTACCCACCACGGATCCATTTCAAGCCGTCGCCGGAGTTCTGGCTCAGCGTACGGCTCTGCTTCTCAGTGCCTCTTTCTGTGGTGAGCATTTGGGTCCTGTGAGACTCTGCGAGATCTCGTCGCCGCTATCCTGGATTTCTGCCGGTCGCACCCATTTCACCGCGATCTCTCATTGCGGATACACATAATTATTGTCGGCTCTATAAACCGACTTACGTTTGAAATCTGTCCCCTGCTAAACTCCCGGCTCGTAGCCCTTCCTCCTCGGCAGCAGGATCAGATTCTGCCGCTGAGAGAAAGGATTTTCCCAGGAAGGATACATTGAGATGTCTCTGGTTTTCAGTATGTCCTGGGTGGCGAGTGTGTACCGTTACGTGTCACGCCCAAGGACACTTACTGGAGAGGTGCTCATGTCGGGATTCCAACCTGTGTCTCCACGGTTATAGAGCAGTGATGTTACCTCTACTCCACCCAGCCGGCCCACTCTGAGGCTCCCCCTCCAAAACGTCACTCAAAAACTGTGGCCTGATTTGCCACCATGGAGGCTTCCCTCCAGTCCGCAATAGCCTCTATGCTGTATTAAGCGGTCAGTACCCCGTCTGATTCATTTACGGCATCTATAGACGAGGCGGTGGCCTCTACCCGAGCCGTACATGAGCAGTCCTGAGCCTTTCTCCCAGACTTCCTAATTGGTACCCATCATTGAAGGCCCAACAGGGTCAGAAGAGAAGTACTGAAACATAGCACATGGGTCACACTCCTCGAGGGGCTAGCAACCCCAAAAACAATGTTTCTACAGACCGGCAGGGTTTCCTCGTGCAAGAGAACCCCTGGACGCGGGGCATCAATCAGCCCACCGGTTTCAACCAACTCATATGGACTCAGAAGGCGAAGGACCGAACCCAGGGAGGATGATTGAATCCCGGAATTACCCCCCCCCATAGATAACGACCTAACTGTCAAGGAGGTGCATAACCCACCCCCTTTATTGTCCCAAAAATATGTGGGGTGTCACCCACGAGGCCAGCCAATGTTCCACACTCCAGAGGTCTTACATTCCGGATCCTCTGCGTGGACCCCCCGGCTCTCATGGAAATGCGGGTGGATGCCCACATGAGGCTTCCTATGGATTGTGCCACTAGGTCAAATTTAAGGGCTGAATGCCCTCATCCTACACTTCTGGGAGAACATGTCTTTCCCTGTTATAGATGAGGTTTTCTCCAAAGGCCTCACAACCAAAAGCTGGTCCACTAAACGTGGCATTGACTAGGCTTTACGCCTATGTGAGGATGGGGTCCTGGATGTGGCCTCTCCATTGATTTACCTGTTAGATTCGGGAGAGGATTCCCGTCTAAATGACAAACCCCTAGATTCTGCTGAGGTCCTGCGATGGCTTCAGAGACCTCTTTGCTTTTGCAGAGTGTGTGTGTGTGTGTGTGTGTGTGTGTGTGACAAGTCCGTTCCTTTAAACATGGCAGTTTCATGCTTTATGAGAAATGATCTCCTATGAACTGAATGAGACTCTCCTGATTGGCTGCTCCGCTTCCTGGTATATACGGGTTCTTTACGATCCGGGCATTTAAAGCAATGAAATGAAATTGCAGGATAAAGGCCTTATTTAATTTAAGCTTATTGAATTATTTGCACACCGCATTAAAAATATGGGTCAATTGGAGCGTGGGGCGTCCCCTTACCTCGTGGCGCCCGCTTTGCCAGTGTGTTGGAATAGTTTGATTGAAGAGCTCAGTCTGTAAATCCCTGAGACGTCACGCTGTGATACACAATTAATTTGAGATCTCTTCGGTTTCTTAGCGCAGATTATAGCGGATGTTAATTATTTAAAGTGTCTTCGCACAATACCCAGCTCGGTGGGCAGACGCGGGCAGACACGGACGTTTACGCTCGCGATTCGTTACAACCGTACGTACGTGCGTAAACAGCTTTTACATGTATGGATACGACACGAAACACCGAGGAACAGCTAAAAAGCAAAACATGCGACTATGCAGATGGCGGAGCTAGGAGTCCCGCTCAATGGACATTCCCAAAAACCATTCGCCATCTTCGGCCTTCAAAAAACATTCTAGATAGGATCACCTGGTTTACTATCAGCAAGTCACCCTCTTGTGGACGCTGATAAAATAGTCACATCAGAAATGTGCGATTTCAATAACGTATTTCAAATTCTGCAGAATATATTTGTATATAGAAATTTTGTCCTAAAAACGGACTCCATATTTATTCTTCTGAAGCCAGTCTGGTGCAAAGTGTGCACTAGCGTTAGTTACTACTAAGGGTTTATTCACAAAGCCCCAAACAAGCCCCCGCACGGTGCAATTTCATAGCAGGTTGTCCATTCACTAAGCTGTCACTTCTCCAGATATTGGCGAAATACGTTGCAGTTCGATGATCTTTGGTGGCAGCAAAATTGTCCCTTAGAGCCATGGAGAAGTAATGGTTAATCTATTCAGACGCCAAACTGCACCAAAGTGTCCGTGAAATGCCTCAGATTTTCAGTGATTCAGTTTGACAGGTTTAAACAGGCGAATCCCGTAGAATTCAATGGAAAAAAGTAGGGATGCACCGATACTAGTGTAGCGCTCACTCCCGGAGGAGCCGCTGAAATTGAACATCGGGTCAGTCTCCCCGCACTAGGGAATAAATATACTCCAGCACCGTTGTGGATTTTATAAATTATATAGTTTACTAGAATAAATGGCATATAATGAATAACACGGTGTTCGTAGATATATTTACAGTACTTCGTAATGCGGGAAACGCGCAGCGGAAAAGGAATACGATGCTTCGTAATTCGAGGAACGCGCAGCGGAAAAGAAATACGATGCTTCGTAATTCGAGAAACGCACAGCGGAAAAAGAAAAGGAAGAATAAATCTTTAACCCCCTTTTGTGTTTGGGGAGTGAGTCCCGCACAGGTTATGTCCCAGAATGTACGTGTGTGTGTGTGTTATGGTACCCGGGTACAATATTCAACTGGCCAGTGAATTGCTTAAGAGGTATCTTCGACTAGTCAAGTTGGGGCCCTGTGGGTTTTGGAAACAAACAGCAGCGTGCTTTCTTTATTCACAAATGGCCTGGAAGGCCTCTCACCCATTCGCCAGATATTGGTGCTCCGCTTGACCCAGGACGTCTCTCCGCTCGATATTGACTGGGGTTCTCCTGGCTTCTGGATCCACTGTCTGGCTTTCTGCTCCTGCCGCGACTTGTCCAGCTTACCGCCTGCTCTCCCAGTCCGATCGACCTGCGGTACTCCTAACTCGGGGTCCTCTGGCTTCCGCAATAGCAGCTTGGGTAATCTTGTGCAACCCGATATGTAACTCCCTCAGGTCGCACCTGCGCTCCGGCCTGGACACTGTTACGTTCTGCAGCACTGTGTCTTGTCTCTCTCACTTCCTGGCACGCTCTGCCAGCTCTCTCCACGAGGCTCAGGATGTAAGGGTCTGTGTCCCACCCACTTCCTGTGTCTGCCCCCAAAGCATGCCGGGAAACGTAGTCCCAATGTTTTCTGTGTTTGTCCAGCATAATCTTAGCATGGTCTCTGTCTCCCTCTGGTGGCCATTGCAGCGTCACAAATGCGCCCGGCGGCCACGTGATCGCATCACTGCCAAGCGACCGGACCTTCAGGATGGGTGAGTATGCGGATGCGCCGGAGGGGAACGCTGACCGCATGCTTTTCATGCACGCGGCCAGCTTCCTCAGCGTTCGAGCTGGGGGCAAATCCATGTGAGCTGGGGGCAAATCCATGTGAGCTGGGGCAAATCCATGCGAGCTAGGGGCAAATGCATGTGAGCTCGGGCAAATCCATGAGTGCTGGGGGCAAGCTACATGTGAGCTGGGGTATTCTGTATATATATATATATCTCGGGGGGATATATATATATATATCTGTTAGCTGGGGGTATTCTGTAAATATATATCTCGGGGGGATATATAATGTGAGCTGGGGGCAAGGTACATGTGAACTGGGGGTATTCTGTATATATATATATATATACCCACTTCCTATATATATCTCGGGGGGATATATATATGTGAGCTGGGGGTATTCTATATATATATATATATATATATATATATATATATATATCTCGGGGGGATATATACATGTGAGCTGGGGGTATTCTATATATATTATATATATATATATATATCTCGGGGGGATATATACATGTGAGCTGGGGGTATTCTGTATATATATATATATATCTCGGGGGTATATACATGTGAGCTGGGGTATTCTGTATATATATATATATCGGGGGGTATATACATGTGAGCTGGGGGTATTCTATATATATATATATATTATATATATATATCTCGGGGATATATACATGTGAGCTGGGGGTATTCTGTAATATATATATCTCGGGGGTATATACATGTGAGCTGGGGTATTCTGTAAATATATATCTCGGGGGTATATACATGTGAGCTGGGGGTATTCTGTAAATATATATCTCGGGGGGATATATACATGTGAGCTGGGGTATTCTGTATATATATATATCTCGGGGATATATACATGTGAGCTGGGGTATTCTGTATATATATATATTCTCGGGGGTATATACATGTGAGCTGGGGGTATTATGTAAATATATATCTCGGGGGGATATATACATGTGAGCTGGGGGTATTCTGTAAATATATATCTCGGGGGGATATATACATGTGAGCTGGGGGTATTCTGTAAATATATATCTCGGGGGGTATATACATGTGAGCTGGGGGTATTCTGTAAATATACATCTCGGGGGGATATATACATGTGAGCTGGGGTATTCTGTATATATATATATCTCGGGGGATATATACATGTGAGCTGGGGTATTCTGTATATATATATATATCTCGGGGGGTATATACATGTGAGCTGGGGGTATTATGTAAATATATATCTCGGGGGGATATATACATGTGAGCTGGGGGTATTCTGTAAATATATATCTCGGGGGGATATATACATGTGAGCTGGGGTATTCTGTAAATATATATCTCGGGGGGATATATACATGTGAGCTGGGAGTATTCTGTAAATATATATCTCGGGGGATATATACATGTGAGCTGGGGGTATTCTGTATATATATATATCTCGGGGGATATATACATGTGAGCTGGGGTATTCTGTAAATATATATCTCGGGGGATATATACATGTGAGCTGGGGGTATTCTGTAAATATATATCTCGGGGATATATACATGTGAGCTGGGGTATTCTGTAAATATATATATATCTCGGGGGATATATACATGTGAGCTGGGGGTATTCTATATATATATATATATATCTCGGGGGATATATACATGTGAGCTGGGGGTATTCTATATATATATATATATATCTCGGGGGATATATACATGTGAGCTGGGGTATTCTGTATATATATATATATATATATATATATCTCGGGGGATATATACATGTGAGCTGGGGTATTCTGTACATATATATATAATCTCGGGGGATATATACATGTGAGCTGGGGGTATTCTGTATTTATATATCTCGGGGGATATATACATGTGAGCTGGGGGATTTTTATATGAGGTCTGTTCTTATTGGAAAGCGTCACATGACATTAAATAAAAGTATCGGTACTCGGTATCGGTGAGTACTTGAAAAAAGTATCGGTACTCGTACTCGGTCTTAAAAAAGTGGTATCAGTGCATCCCTAGAAAAAAGTCTCTCTCCGCAGCCAACGGCACGCTGTGGCTGCGGGGAGGGGCCAAGGCGGTCCATTGAAGTCAGCGTGGCATACCTGTATGCCCTGCGGCTTCAAGGCTCTCCCGCCACGAGGATGGCATAGCATGTCTCGTGGCGCTAAGAGGTTAAAACATATCTTTTAGTCTTTACACACATCTTAATGCATTTTTATTAGTTTTAACCCCTATTAGGATACTTAGAGACTTCCGTTGTGGTTTTTTTTTCCCAGTTCGGTGGCTTTCACAGTGCCTGTTCGCCGATCTTTGGCGATGTTCTCCATCTTTTTCATGAGGCTTCGGTGATTTCATCTTCAGTGTGCTACAGTGACCCTAACATGAATAGTGAATACACCATGGTTTCAGTGAAATGGAATCGCCGATGTGCACAAAAGTGAAAAGCACCACACTTTTGATGAAATTTTGGTGCTTTGTGCATAACCCCCTTTAGTTGGGCTGAACCTTTTCACCCACCCTACAGATTCTGATCACTAGTGGTTTTATGGAGAATGCTTTAAATTAGCCCTAAACCATCTGAAGCACAGACAGAATACATTGTACGGTATCATTATCGTGCGTTTACAGACTGTATGCACTATTTGACAGGCAGTATTCTCCCTCTGCTGGACATCGCCGGTAATGCAGCGAGACTGCTGGAAGTCTGTCCCGTCCGATTTACTGGAAAGGTTAGGGCCATAATCCGGAGCCCGTTGAAATCTAAAGTAATGGGCAACGATCATAATTTGCTTGCGGTTCTCCAGAAGTCGCCCAGATCGAGTTAACTATAACTCAGTCACTTATGGTGCTTATGAAGGTGGTGTCCTCTCGCTGTCAGTAGTTGTTAACCTCCAAGGCTCCCATGGAAACGGACCCTAGAAAGACCTGCTGATGCACTGGGACCAGTTGGACCATGAGCCATAAGCCTTTCGAATAGGTGGGCTAGTGGTCTAGTATGGTAAATTTTCACAGAAGAAAAATGATCGATGAATAATTCTTGGAAATCACTTCATCGAAACCACCAAGGCTTCGTGGAGATAGACCACTACTTCATGCTGTGGTCTAATGGGGGACAGCCTGACCAAGAAATGATCATTATGGGGAAATGGTCTCAATAACCTGGAAGATTTTTTCCTATACACTACATGGAGGTCATGGAGAGAGATCGAAAAGGCAAAGTGGTCTACTAGGGTTGATGTCATTAGGGTCATCATGTCGATGTTCTCTTGTACCAGAAAGAAGCTGGTCTTCAGTTGTCCCACAATGGCGAGGAGGACGCCTCACAATATGTAGATGTAGTCATGATGTGGATGTCAGCTGGAGGATCGTAATGCCGAGAAGAGACTACACATCAGCGCACTTTCATTACAATGTTGTACATGCGACACCGGGTCTTCTTCTGAAGACGTGAGGACATGACGTTTCGGTAAACCCATCGTTGATCGGCCATTGAAACCTGCCAACCTATCGCAGCGCGCTGTGACAAACGATCTGAAAACAAGCAAGCTCCACCAACCCCACTTCAATAAGCAGCCGAATCGGCTCCAGCCCGCGCCTCCTCGCCAGCGTAGGATTTATAACGCGGTCATCAAAAACAAATCATAGGTTTGCGCGATCCCAACTTAGAAACTGGCGGTAAGATACATGGGGCGCGCTATACTATTTCCAAGGCGCAGAGCTATTAGCACAGCATTGGTTTTCTCGTGCTTTATGGCAGAGAAACGAGAGAAGGGCTGCAAACCTCAACTTAAAAGGAAATCCTCACGAAAACAACAAGCAATGATAGCTTTACACACATTGATGTGGTTGTCAGTGGGTTTTCAGTGTTGGTTTCTTCGTACGTCGGTTTCACTGTGTGCAATCAAAGCATTTCTCTGCTGGCTTCGTCTTATCTGTCTGTGATTTTTGGCGTTAAATGGAAACTTTCGACACATACGTCAGAACAGGAAGGTGAGTGCCCGGCTCTGCGCGCACGGAGGTGCCAAGGTGTGTTTTATGCTTATTTCCAGACGCACGGTTACTATGTGTAACTTTCACAGAATGAATAACAATAGCAATTAGAGTTCTGCTTAACCCATCATGTTCTATGTGTATAGATCAGGCTCTGTTCCTCACAATCAGCCGTATCTCATGTAGGTAGCAAGAAGCTAAAAGAGCAAACCCCGCAAAGTCTGATGTGTGGCCCTGCTAGCCAACACGGATTATGGTGGGGCCGGGATGGGAGGTATGTCCCACAGCTTCACAATGTAGTCATTGGTTAACAACAGCCTTCTACAAAGGTAAATCTGCATCATCTGTAAATCCATGTTCTGCCTCCGCTATAAACCCAAATCGAGGTACCCCATGACAGCACCTTGTGGCAGGACCTGGCAAATCCACAGGTCAAGAAGCCAAAGGCTCCAAAATATATTTAACGTAAATCGAGTTTGAAGTCGTCCTTGATTTTTTTTTTGTTTACAAAAATCGAGGAATTTCGATTCTTCTTTTAAATGACGGCGCGTCCGTCCAGGCATCGGCAGAGCTGACAGGTTGGGCAGGAGCCTGTCGATTCTCGGAACGGACCCGCAGTCAATTAAAAAATCCAGATCCCTCTTTTTTTTTTTTGTAAACATTAAATCAAAATCGACCTTAAGCTGTGTTTAATTGTGAGAAACGGGAGGAAAGCACCCAGAACTAATACACAATATTTATAGATAAAAATGTATTAAAAAATGGAATATTAACAGGGTTCGAGAATACGAGGTGGGGGGAGAGAAAAGAGATGGGGGGCAAAAATATTAAGCAACTTGTCAGTAGAATTGGAATTCCATTTTCATGTCTAGCATGAAATCAAGGTAGTTACAAAATACAAAGGATGGGAATCGGCCCGGACATCGGGCACACTGGGCAAATGCCGTCCATATCTGGTCCATGGCCAGCCCAGACATGCTGACAGCTCTCCTCAAGCTTATTGTATATGCAAAGGAGGGTCTGTCATTCGGGCTCCGCTCCCTTTCCACTCTGGCTTTGCACCTTCCCAACCAGTTTTATTGTCTCCGTCCATTGCCGGTTGGGAGATCCAATAAATCGACCAGAAGACATTAAACAGGGTATCAGGGAAAAGACACCGGGCCCCAAAAAGACCATGGCGGTCATGTAGAGAATGTTGACGGATCCAAAGTTCCCATACTGGCCTTTAAGTGTTGCATCTGTTTGTCAACCCCAGCCTGATCCACCAAACTGCGCCACAAAATGCAGGTCCGCCGGAGAAGCGTAGCACACACCATTTATATAAAACCAATCCTTTATTCACTCCTTGATAAAAGGTGAACAGCCCAAAACGTTGTCAGGAGTTGGCGTGTACATGCACATTCTCTGCTGTCATTTAGGAGGTAAAACACTTACCTATACATTCTATTTATACTATATACCATCCCTGATTATTTACATCCATCCATATTGGGCTTTGGATTTAAAAGGACATATGTAATTATTATGAAAGGAATACATGTGATTTCACGCAATTACTATATGAAATAAAGGCTCCGTTTTATATAGCATACGCGTTGCTGGGCTGCATTACTGATCGCTGCAGGGAGGTAGCCTAGTAATGGCACCTATTGATTTCAAGGTGCATTTTATAACATTATGTTTATAACCACTAAATGAGGGTAAAAGAAAAGCGCTTTCATCGCAGCAGAAACACTGCAAACCTACCCATAAAAATAACACAACAATTAAAAAGCCGGGGACTGGGACACCCTGGGGCAGGTACACCACATCCAGACGCCCAGACACTTTGTGATCGAATGTTTGCTTCTGGTTTACACCTCGCTGCGTGAGGCATTGTTCTTCTAAACCTTGGCGTGTTCAATAGAAACCAGTGTGAGACACCCAAAAGATCCGTGCCCTTTGGTCAAATGATACGTGACTTCAAAGATGCACAACATTCCTCCCCTTGGTGGAACCCATTGGCTTAAACCCAAGACATCCTGGATGCTCCATACGCTGCAAGTCACTCATTGTTACCCCAAAAATAACTATCGGCATGGAATTGGCCTCAAGTCAGGTTCCATTTTTACCATTCTATTGAGGAACAAAATATTTTTGGACATTTTCTACACAACAAAGCCCTGGTGCTCATTCTTCACGTATAATCTGGACGTGCTCTTTGGGGTAGGAGATAACAACATGAAAATCAAACAATTTTACGTATTGGGTGGAAGGCCTAGAGGATGCGATGGGGAAATATTTGAAAACTTGTGCTTTGCTGATGTCAGACCCCATACAGAGCTCATGTTTTGGAATTCTGCGGACGGCTTCTTATTACTCCATTCCTCATGGATCATCCAGAACTTGACGTATTGGACATGATGGCAGAACGGGTTCACCTTTGTTCATTTATCTCTAATTACAGTGGTTATTGCCCTAAGCCACGTGTGACCTTTGACCTGTTCTGGCTTATTTCACCGTCTGTCCCAAGCACCTGTATGTTCCTCATGAGTTGCAGATGATAAGTCCTGTCCAGGCTTTCAGCAGAGATTCTGACATCACGCAGGCAAGCTGGATGGGGACATGTTCATGGTAGGACCCTTCCACACTTGTGTAATATCGTGTTGCTTTAATGTCAAATAGTTGAGGCTTCTTTCACGTGTCCCCAACTCTTTATAGTCGCAACATGTATTACTGTGTTATGAGATTTCTGCACTAGAGTGCTGTCCAGCTGTCTGTCCATAGTGTCTGACCCATTGCTCACAGTTTGTAGAATATAAAATCGACCTGTCGAGGTCCAACAGCGGATCAACGGTTGGCATTTTGTTAACCAGAAAACACTTGCCGGGTGTTTCAGTTCTTGACAGACCGTACAGGTTTCCTCCGTCATGACACAAGTGGACATAAATGTTTTTGAGACCTGCATGATAACTCACCAGCAGACCCGTGGCAAGCTCTTCCAGGTTGTTGTGTTTTACTCCAAATAGAGTGGTAACCTGCTAGCGGAGAATTACCGGCCCTGGAGTACCTTAATTTTGGGATCAGCAAACTTGGGCCTTCCAGAAAGTTTGTATCTTGATCTTCCATGAGACCCAGGTAAAATTAGGGCCAAGCATTCCTGCCTTTTATATAAGTGGTAACTATCACCTCAAGCTGTATCCTCTCCAAAGTCCACATGACTCTATAGAGAGTTATGGTGAGATGACTGCGTGGTGTCTTCTGGGGCAGCAAAATAAAATAGTGAAGAGCCTAACATGTGAGTAATGTGCCGGGTATTTCATCATCATTTGACATCACAACTAGGGATGTCTTGATTTGATCCTCAGGATTGGGATCTGATCTGATTGGCCTTTTTTCTGGGGATTGGGGATCAGCTTTTCATGTAGATCTGAAACTCGAGTCCAAGATGTGCAGAGCGTCCAGACTCCGATCTGGAGTCCCACATCCACTGTATTGACTCGCAGCTGGAGAATGCCACGAATGAATGACAGGTTTCCCCCGGGATTCCCTTTTGGGAGGGAGTTTCCGTCCGGCCATGGGTTATGATGTATTAGATCAGGACTCTGTATTGGCTGTTCTGAAAACCACACGACCTGGATCGGATCTGTGGCCTGGAAGCTGCGGTGGGACATCCCTATAAATATCTGATGGTGGATAATATTGTTTTTCTTCGCCTTCTCGGACTACTAGCATGATACTACTATCGATTCTAGTGCATTGTATAGGATGGAAACGTGCACCGTATCCATGCGTAATGGCGGGATACCTCGAAACATGGGATACAAGATTGTGAGAGTCAAACACAATCGATGGCAGCACTCCACTTGGAATAGCGCACGTTATCGCTTCCCACGGTTCTTGTAATTTTAGTTTTGGCTTTTAGAAATGCATTCCTGTACATGGAAGAGATTTCTACAGAATTTCTGATCAGAACATGTGGCAGAACAAAGGTAATTCATGCAACAAGACTCGCCAGTGTTCCCATGTTGCCGGATTCCTAAGTAAACCCTTGCTGTGATTATTGCAGGTTCAAGGTCTACTCCTCCTCCGAATTCACTTCGACACAATCAGGTCTTCCGAGCGATCTGCAAGATGACTGTAAGGGGGGGCACCAAGTGCAGTTACTGTAAGTTGTAGCACTCAGAGGCTCATCTTTTTCAAAATGAGCAAACCCTAAAGAAATGAAACCCTCCACATCTGATATTGCGTAATAAAACACTTTGGGCACTATTCCATGGTGCACACTGACATGGAGACGATAAGCCGGGCAATGTGCCTGCCCTTACAGATTTCCCCTTACCGGCTCCATGTTGATGTCCTAGTCCGGGGAAAGTGCCATCTCAGCACCTCATGTGTTGTTCCCTATATGATCCATCAAAATTCTATGGTGGACGTCACAATGTGCCTTTCAACAGACGTGTTTAGTGCACTCGTGTGGCCCCAGCCCTATCTGGAAGGCTGTCAATCAGGACCTGGTGGACAACCTTACAGTCAGCTTTGGATATGTTACTGCAAGGTGACTGATTGTCCAGCCGAAACCTTGCTGTTGTGTTCGATCTAAACAAACGTCCTGATCTTTGGAAGTATCAGGTCCTCCATGACAGAGGCCGCGGGAGTCTTGCTATGGTGCCAGTGATCCGTAAGGGCTGTTGCTTCACGTGCAGTATCGGATTTGATACTCTGTATCGGATTCAGGGTGCAAAAAACACAGATCGGGTCATCCCTATTTAATTTGCTTTCTCCCACGCAGTCCACAGGGAATGTTTTCCAGTGTCATGACCTCTTGTCATTCGTAGAGCTCTCTGAATTGCTCTCAGGTCTCCCATCTCACTAGTGACTGACGAAACTATCGATGTGCTGTAACAGGGTCCGGGGCCCTGTTTATTCTAACCATGTCCTGGACCATGTTTTTGTGAGCCAGAGGCTCCAGAGGGCAGTATATCCCTGGTAGGAAGGGTTAACACCCTTCCAGCTAGCACACCTGTAGGCGTTTCCTCTTGGGTCTTCTTAGCAGGACTGAGAGGGGAGGATCTCTCTCTCAGTAGCAATCCACCCTGGGAGAGAGAGGTCGTGACTTCGCTGTACTCTGCAGGAAAGAGACTGGTGAGAATCTCTCATGCGTGATTTACTTTGTTTGTTTTTGTACTGGGCCGGGTAGCTGGCCCAGTAACCGGTAGTAAGGGCACTACGGAAAAGAGGTAGGCTCCTGACAGGAGTAGGCCGATTGTTTTGTTTAGTTTTGTTTGTGCATAAAAGAGGAAGCCTCCCCAACTGCTGAAAAAGACTGTGTTCTGCTTTATAATAAAAGTACACCTGAGCCGCAATCTCCTGCTGTCCGGGCCATATTTTGAGCAACCTACCACAAGTGGTGGCAACGAGGTGGGATCTTCTCATTCGTACCGGCTCCGCTGTTACAATAGCCTTAAAGGTACAGGACCCGCAGAAAATGGAGGACGTTGTGAAGGCCCTGGTCCAAGCCACGGCGGTGCAGCAGGAAACAAGCAGGCAAGCTTTAGCAGCACAGCAGGAGTGCAATAGACTGTTGGCCCAGCAGATTGGGGCCCTGGCGGAGACACAAAAAATGGAGCATGCCCTGCTTAAGAATGTCCTGGAAAACGTTACTTCCCAGACAGTTCCTGCACTAGAAAAAGGTAATGGCACGATCCGGGCAAGCAACTGTCTGCAGAAGATGACTGCAGAGGATGATGTGGAAAGCTATCTACTGGCGTTTGAGAGAACTGCTACTCGTGAAGCCTGGCCTCCAACACAGTGGGCAGGGATCATCGCTCCTTTCCTCGTGGGGGAAGCACAAAAAGCCTACTACGACCTGGAAGAGGAAGCGGCTGCCGACTACCCACAACTAAAGGCAGAAATATTGGCCAGGTTGGGAGTGACGGCGACTGTGAGAGCCCAACGCTTCTATAAATGGCGATTTAAAGAAGGTCTGGCCCCCAGATCCCAAATGTTTGACTTGATTCATCTGGCCCGGAAATGGCTCAAACCGGAGAACCAAAGCCCTGCAAAAATGCTGGAAACTCTGGTGCTTGACCGGTACCTGAGAGAACTTCCCCGTGGCCTGCGTGAATGGGTCAGTCAGGGAAACCCCACTACCTATGATGGCATGATAGCCCACGTCGAACGTTATCTGTCTGCAAAAGACTTGGAGAAATGTTCAATGCCGTACAGCTCGCTCCCGAGACCAAGAAACCGCCGGAATGAGCCTGAAGCGGAGTCTGGAGGGGGAGTGCGCCGACAGAAAATGGACTCTAGGGACCAAGTGTCTGTGAGAGAGGATCGCTTTGGGGGAAATTCCATAGTTTGCTTCGAGTGTGGCGGGAAAGGACATGTCAGGGCAATCTGCCCTAACCGCGCAGAACCAATGCAATGTGGACTGGGGGAAAATCCCCTAAACTTTTGTGGACTGATATCGGGCATGGTGGAAGGCTCAAACGCCTTTAGAATGAAGGTGCAACTGAACAGCCAAGATACAGGGGCATTAGTCGACTCAGGCAGTGCCTTAACCTTGGTCGCAGGTGGTTTGGTCAAACCCAATCATGTACAAAACCATAAAACCATGGGGGTACTTTGTGTTCATGGGTGCACGGTACGGTACCCTACTGCCCCTATAGAGGTTGTTGTGCAGGGCAGACTGATTAAAATGTCAGCGGTAGTGGTAAAGCGGTTACCCTATCCCCTAATTATAGGCAGGAACTTTCCTGACTTCCACACCCTGTTACAGTCACCGGAACACCGAAAAAAGCCGACCCTGAAGTTGAACAAGGGGATGGTGATATCCTTAAGATGTTTCCCTTTACTGATCCCGATCTGTATGTGGACAACCCGAAAATAGGTAAAACCAGACGAGCATGCCGGGAGAGCAAACAGCGGTTTAATAGAGCTGTAAATGAGGTATTCTTGAATGAACGTGGAAAGCGTAACAGTAAAGGTGTAGCCACCCAATGTACCGAAGACGATATAGAGGTTGGACAAAGGGTGCATGACCTTGAGTCAGACGTTGAGACAGAGGTGGAGGACCCAATACCCTTGGATCTTTCCAGTAGTAGCTTTGGAAGAGACCAAGCAAACGATCCACTGTTGCAGGTCGCTAGAAGCCGGGTAGTAGAGGTGAATGGGGTGACTGTGCAGGGTAGCACCAAAGGTACCTACCCATATTTCCTCCTTAAGAATGATCTCCTTTATAGGGTAACTTCAGATGAAGGCCAAGAGATTGAGCAGCTGGTTGTTCCTTCCTCGTATACTCGGAAGGTGCTTAACTTTTCCCACTCTCACCTCCTGGGGGGACACTTGGGGGTAGACAAGACTCAGGAAAGGGTGCTCAGAAGGTTCTTTTGGCCAGGAGTATATGAGGAGATCAAAAGGTACTGCGCTTCCTGCCCGGAATGTCAATTGTCATCCCCGAAACCCAGGTTAAGGGCCCCACTCATACCTCTCCCTGTTATCGATGTGCCCTTTGAGAGGATTGGCATGGACCTGGTAGGTCCGCTGGACAAAACTTCTCGGGGGCACCAATATATTCTGGTACTCCTGGATTACGCCACCAGATATCCTGAGGCCGTTCCCTTGCGCAAGGCCAACGCCAAAACCATAGCGAAGGAGTTGATTCAGGTATTCTCGCGAGTTGGCATACCCAAGGAAATCCTGACCGATCAAGGGACGCCGTTTGTCTCCCGGGTGATGAAAGAGTTGTGTCAGTTGCTTAACATTCACCCTTTGCGAACCTCAGTCTACCACCCACAGACAGACGGGCTGGTGGAGCGATTCAATCGTACCCTGAAGGGGATGTTAAAAAAGGTAGTCAGTCGAGATGGAAAGACTGGGACCTGCTGCTTCCGTATTTGCTATTTGCGGTCCGTGAAATTCCCCAAAGTTCAACGGGCTTCTCCCCGTTTGAACTTTTGTATGGGAGGCACCCCCGAGGCATACTAGATGTGCTGAAAGAGACTTGGGAGGAACAAGGTGTCCCCGGGGTCAGTACTGTACAGCACGTGGAACAAATCCAGGAGCGTATATCCCGGATTGTTCCCCTCGTTCGCCACCACATGGAACTGGCTCAGAGTACTCAGAAGCTCCACTATGACCAGAGGGCCGTGGTGAGAGAATTCAAAGCTGGTGACAGGATAATGGTTCTAGTCCCCACTGCCGAAAGTAAGCTTCTAGCACGTTGGCAGGGACCCTATGAGGTGTTGGATAAGATAAGCCCAGTGAATTATAGGGTCAGTCAACCTGAACGCCGTAAGAAGGAGGCTGTGTTTCACATCAACCTCCTTAAACCCTGGCAGGATAGAGAGGCCTGTACTGTCGCTGTGGGCGATGCGAATTCCCTGTCCACTGGACAGTCTGTTCCAATTTCCCCTGAGTTAACACCCAAGCAAACAGAGGAGGCTATACAGCTGGTCGAGAGGAATGAAGATGTCTTCTCAGCAACACCGGGTAGGACCCAAGAAATTGCCCATGATATCGTTACAGAACCTGGGGTCACTGTAAGGGTAAAACCGTACCGGATACCTGAGGCAAAAAGGGACGCTGTGAGGGCGGAAGTAAGAAAAATGCTTGAATTAGGGGTAATAGAAGAATCCCAGAGCAACTGGTCTAGCCCGATCGTCCTAGTACCTAAGCCTGATGGGTCTATCAGGTTCTGTAATGATTTCAGAAAGCTGAACGAGGTATCTAAATTTGATGCATACCCCATGCCTCGGGTGGACGAGTTGGTGGAGAGGCTAGCGAAAGCCAGATACCTCTCTCTCCTAGACCTGACGAAGGGGTATTGGCAGATACCTTTATCCAAGGAAGCGAGAGAGAAAACTGCATTTGCGACACCTGATGGGCTGTTTCATTATAGGATAATGCCTTTTGGCCTCCATGGAGCCCCAGCAACCTTTCAGAGGTTGATGGATAAGCTACTTAGACCTCATGCCACATATGCCGCCGCGTATCTGGATGACGTCATCATCCACAGCTCCGACTGGGAAACGCATCTGATGAAATTGCAGGCAGTTTTGGACACATTTAGAAGAGCTGGGCTGACAGCAAATCCCCCTAAATGCACTATTGGTATGACTGAAGCCAGGTATTTAGGTTATGTGGTTGGTAGGGGAGTGGTAAAGCCCCAACTTAACAAAATAGGTGCCATACAACACTGGCCCAGGCCTCTGAGAAAGAAGCAGGTGAGAGCCTTTTTAGGGATCGTGGGCTATTACCGAAGGTTTATCCCCCATTTTGCCACAAGGGCTGCTCCCCTCACCGATCTTACGCGAGCGAAGAGTCCAGACATGGTACGCTGGGATAGCAAGGCGGAGGAATCTTTTGTTGACCTAAGGGAGGCTCTATGTACTCAGCCTGTGCTCATAGCGCCAGACTTTACCAAAGAGTTTTTCCTCCAGACTGATGCCTCTGCGGTTGGGTTGGGTGCTGTGCTGTCCCAGTTTGTTGACGATGAGGAGCACCCCGTTCTTTATCTGAGCAGGAAGCTGTTGCCCAGGGAGCAGCGCTATGCCACGATAGAAAAGGAGTGCTTAGCGATAAAGTGGGCTGTGGAAGCCTTACGGTATCATTTGTTGGGCAGGCGTTTCACCCTTGTCACTGACCATGCCCCGTTAAAATGGATGCATACCAACCGGGACCGGAACTCGAGAATCACAAGGTGGTTTTTATCCTTGCAGCCGTTTAGTTTTGTGGTGAGACACCGTGCAGGTCTCCTTCATGGCAATGCCGATGCTTTGTCTAGGGCTCACGGCCTTGCGGCGGAGGCCGCTTCCCACTCCTGTGTTAAGCTGGGGGGTGGGATGTGTAACAGGGTCCGGGGCCCTGTTTATTCTAACCATGTCCTGGACCATGTTTTTGTGAGCCAGAGGCTCCAGAGGGCAGTATATCCCTGGTAGGAAGGGTTAACACCCTTCCAGCTAGCACACCTGTAGGCGTTTCCTCTTGGGTCTTCTTAGCAGGACTGAGAGGGGAGGATCTCTCTCTCAGTAGCAATCCACCCTGGGAGAGAGAGGTCGTGACTTCGCTGTACTCTGCAGGAAAGAGACTGGTGAGAATCTCTCATGCGTGATTTACTTTGTTTGTTTTTGTACTGGGCCCGGGTAGCTGGCCCAGTAACCGGTAGTAAGGGCACTACGGAAAAGAGGTAGGCTCCTGACAGGAGTAGGCCGATTGTTTTGTTTAGTTTTGTTTGTGCATAAAAGAGGAAGCCTCCCCAACTGCTGAAAAAGACTGTGTTCTGCTTTATAATAAAAGTACACCTGAGCCGCAATCTCCTGCTGTCCGGGCCATATTTTGAGCAACCTACCACAGTGCATTTCTTCTGGTGGAACATCACTGTAGATGCATCATTCCGTCCATCACTATATATCTCCTTGCTGCATATGGGGAATGTGGCGCAGGAGCTCTGGGATGCAATTCATCGAATTGCTGTGATGTGCAAGTAGCTATGTGCAATAATAAACCCAATATATATATACAGTATGTGCATTCATACTAGATTTTCTGTTAAGTAATGGATCCGGAGGTTCCACTCGTCTCATCTTCTGGCCAATAGGGTTTAATCAGAATTTATTTCCGTTTGCCATTGCCCTGTTGGTTTTCCCTTCAGCATGTCACTTTGTCAGTCTGTTGTCTTTCCGTTGTTGGCTTGACTACCGATTACACCTCTGTCTCCTGTCCCTGACCGTGGCTTTGTATTTCTCCTCCCCATGACCTTGGCCTGTTCTCCAATTCATCCCTTGTTTAATATGGCCATTAAAGGACCTTTTATTTATGCAGGGAGTCCTCCCTTTCTCTGGGTTTTGCTTGTTGGGTCATTGTGTAATCCAGAAAACAATGGATTGTTGAACGTGGTTAAATATGGGACCACCAAGGCGTTCCATCGTGGAACCCAAACTATTTACTAAAATGAGTTAAAGCAACACAAGAAGAGACGGACACTGCAGAAATGACCGTGTGAAGGCTGGGGAGTTACAGAAGGTTTTATAGTCCCCCCCCCTCATGGATCAGAAGACGTCTGAAACGGCTCTTTGTTGTAACAAGAAATCCTAGAGAATGGTCTCTATTTGTGAGTTATAAAGTGTTTCAGACCTCGGCCTATCTTCTCCCAGAGCGTGACACAGAACGCTATCTGTCTGACATTTCTAACACTGGGCTGGAGGAGACAATTCCGAGCGGAATAAAAACAATCCACTGGAAGACAACGCTTTGCGATTCTGTCAATTCCCACGTGTTCGCCACAGAGCCGGCTGTGTTCTGCCGCACGATGCACGCCGGGAAATTTTCACATTTCTATAAATATGTGACACAGGCTACGTCTAATCCAAAAGCTCCAGAAAGAACAGAGAGGAAGGGTCAAGCCTGACATTTCCTGCCTCCTCTCACTTTTCCCCCCTTGCTCCATCCGGGGAACAAGGGTCCATTGAGAGCCGTAGAACATTGCTTCCAGAGGAACTGAAAAGGAGAGGCAAGACTCAGGCCCGCGGGCAGCGGCACCGAAAGAAAGACGCCTTGTTCGCTCCGAGCCGCTCACAGCCCTACTCTTTACTGCGCGTGTAATGCGGAATGAGGAGAGGGATGAGTGGTGGACGCCTGAATGTATCGAGTCATTGTAGGGAAACCACCTGGGCCTGACATTACTGGGCACAGCAAATACATGGAGGTTCTGTGCGGTTCCGTGAACGTATTTCAGTAAACCAAGAGATCTTGAATTGAGACACTGTACAGCATCCGTCATCGCCATTGGAAGGCCGTCGAATGGATTCGCCACTTCTTCGGTTGTGTTCTTTTCGTCCATGTTTTGCAGCAAGACAACAGTGTTGATCTGAAGGTATTGGCAGATCGAAATTTTGTATGAAATTTACATTCTGAACCGAAAACTCTACAAAACGTAAAAATCTGAAGAATCTGCCGTGTGCAAAAAAGTCAAATAAATGAAATATAAGCAGAGATGAGGAAATAGCTCCGTTATAAACCACAATCAAAACGAGTCACAATCACTGCTGTACATTTAAAAGACAAGCTTTAGAGCGTATACCTCTCTTCTTCAGGTCTGGAAGCTACAGCAGAGAGATATACTCTCTAAAGCTTGTCTTTTAAATGTAACGTGAGTCCAATAAAAAATGGCATCACTACGTACTGCTATACTCCGGTGTTTTTAGCATCTGGACTAACACGGCTTATCTGGTCTACACTATCAGGGTCATTCAGAGAAATGTCACCGACATTTCACTGCTCTCTGATCTGTTGCACTTTGGCGAGTCCGATTTACTGACCCTACGGTGAATTCAGCATTCGCTGCAGGATCCCTGAAGTGCAGCGAATCAGCTGCCGAATGCCGCCGCCAACCTGCCGCCACCAACCCACCGGACAGCCACTGCAAACCAGCCGGACAGCCGTCAAACGCAGCCTCCGAGCACAGTGACTACCATACACAGAAAAAAAACAGACAAGCCGCCGGACGGGTAAAAAAGCAAAACAAAAAATCCGTTTGAAAGTGTCAAAATTGAAACACTATTTGGAAAAAGAAAATAATCTCCTGGACCAAAATGTCTGGAATTTACATATAAAATCCCATGAATGATAATAAAAAAGTCTGTTACAGAAAAATGAAAAAAAAAACCGCTATTAAAAAAAATGATTGCCGATAAATGCCTAAAAGATCCTAAAAAATCCATAAATAAAGAGACTTTTTGCTGCAGATTAAATTAAACAAAGATTTATTAGATATTGAATAAAAACGGGAATATTTTTAACATTGAAACCTATGGGATTCGCCTGAATAAACCTGCCGAATGAAAACACCGAACAGCAGGGCATTTCCCTGACATTTCCCTGCTATTCAATGTGAATAGATTAACCATTGCTTCTCTATGGGTTATTTCACTGCCGCCGAACAGGCACCGTATGTGCAGGCAATTCGCCAAAATTTACTACCTGCTCTGTGAATAGCCGAATGGCCCCAAAATGTCACCGTGCGGGGAAATTCACAGTTCGGTGCCATTTCAGGGCCAGATCGTCTCTCTCTGAATAACCAACCCTCTGCTACGTTTAAAGGACATTAATGCGGAATCAGGGGACTGGTCAGCCTAGGGACCGGTGAAAGTAATTCCTGCCCATTTCCTGCTGAAGTTAATTCGAGTTGTGTTCAGAAACGTTTCACGAGGCTCGACACCATCTTTTCCCGAGCCACGCGCCGCAGACGGCACACCGGCAAGTGCAGGATTTAAGTTGTGAGAATCGCACATAAACAGATTTACATTTCCCATGTATCACGGGAAGCGCAGGCTACATACACAGCGCTGTGCAAAGGGCACGGACACCAGGAGGCTGTAAAACAATTACAATGTTTATTACAAACTAAACAAAGCCACGAAAATGATTATACAATTCAGCGACTTTATCTTCGGCTTTTACCGTATGGACATTAGGCAGGAGAGGGACCAACGGCAAAATAAAATCTCAAAACACAGGAGTTATGATACAGCTAGAAACACTGAAAGGGGTAAAATTCTATATCTATATATACCATATATAGTGTGTGTGTGTGTTAGCTACTGGTATATTCAATGTGCGTGGACGTTTCTTCTAAATGACCCGTCTAATGCAGGGATCTCTAACTCCGACCCCCCCTCCAGATGTTGATGGCCTATTATACCCAGAATTCTGTGAATGTAATAGATGGCCAGGGAATCATGGGATTTGTAGTTCAGAAGCACATGGGAGGGGCAGAGTTTGAGATACCTTGGAATCGGTCTGTCTTTTAAATGTTTCTTTGTGCAAAAATACCAAGCGTTGTCCTCTCCATCGCCGTCCTCCCCAGCATTCATACAGGACTTGCACAATAGTCTGCAAAAATAACTGTGAGTGAGTAGGATCTACTAAAACAACATAGTAAATGGTAAAACCCCCCACACAGGTATTTGTTAACTTTAATGTTCCAGATGTGTGTGTGTGTGTGTGTGTGTGTGTGTGTGTGTGTGTGTGTTTGTGTGTGTATGTGTGTGTAATCATAATCTTGGTCTTCATGGCTTTGGTTAACGTTAACCACTAAAAATATTGGCAGAATACTTATCTGAAATAAGCCGTGCATAGTTAACACTTTTAGGGAAAAACAGGCTATTTTGAGTGTAAATTGATATTTTGAGGTTACTAAAATTGTGTAGAAGTGCACGTTTCCTTGAGAATTCTTTACAGATTTACTGTTAGGATGAAAAGTTCAAGACACAAGATGGCATCCCTTATCTGGAACAATGTGACACCGGGTCTGCATTATCAGCATACAGGTAGAAATTACATTTGTGTCAGTAAATGTGCTGCAGACAGATAATAAAATGGTGAGATCTCCTGCTTACACGGGGGTCTGCATTATCAGCATAAAGGCAGATGCAGTAAATGTGCTGCAGACAGATAATAAAACAGGGATATGTCCTGCTTATGGGAATTTGCAGTGATCATTTATATTATACATATTGATCACATTTATTGGATAGTACACAAAGCCCGTTTCTGCCTGTATGCTGTTAATGCAGACCCCCTGTGACATTGTTTGAAATAAGGGACGCCATCTAGAGTTTGGTACCTTTCATCCCAGTGATATTTTTGTGAAAGATAAATCAAGGTGTGAAAAATGTTAAATGCGCAAATCTAAATTATGTTAGAGCTTATTATTCTGAGATGAAAAGTACATATAATTTTATCCTACATTTACATGCCATTTACCCATCCTATGTTTCAAATAAATGATATATATATATATATGTGTAGTTCTTGGTACTGAAAGGGTCAATGAAGACTGGTCGTTTTGTCAAGAGGTGATGGAGAAGGAATGTGAAGGCACGTCAAAAATAAATAAAAATATAAGAAAAATATAGGTTTGTTTTCCTGAAAATGAAAGGGTTTACATCCTTAACGGATGACTGACATACCCCAGATTGCATTCACTACAGGGTGAACTGTGCAGGACTGACAATCAAACCCTTAAATTTAGACCAAAACTGCCTGGAGTGAAAAATTGCCCAAATCAGCTATATTTTTCTTTCCTCATTCTCGTTATTCTGGGTTCCATGGCTGTCAAATAGATTTTTTTATAAAACTAATATATACACAAGTTTTTATTTGTTTCTTCCATAAATACAAAATATTTTAATTCAGAAAAAAAAAATACAAATAAAAAGAAAAATTCTCTCCTTATCCCAAACAGATTTGTTACCAATTGGGGAAAATGTTTAAATTTTCAGAATTAATAGTAGCCACTTATTTTCTTGTGTGCCCCCCCCCCCTGTTTATCACAACTTCAGCACTAGAGGATGTACGAATCTATATATTCAAATATCTTACGGCCGTCATATACATAATATACATGGTATAGGATCTCTTAAAAGAAAGTCTGAGCACGCGATGATCAGCTCTAAGCCCACGTCACGCGTACACGGAAACCAGATCAGATTCAGTAATTTATAAAATCCTCCTTCCGCCCCTCGCTTAGGAGGGGAGTGCTTCTTTTCTCACATGTTTGCGTCTAGCTGACCAAACATTTGCTAGATTTGGTTTACTTTGGGAAGACTATTGTAAATAATTGAAAGGTGACAGTGAGCAATAATGTGTACGAAGGAAAAAAAGAGTAACGACATGGGCCGGCTGGAAACACGCTCTGGGGACCACGAGGACACACCTTGAGGTAGCAAATACTTTATTAACAAAACATATAAGTAATAATAATAATAATAATGGAAGTAATAATTTATATATTACAGCAAAAAATATAAAGTAAATTTTTTTAAATTTTAAAAAACATCACCTAAAATCTATCTCAAGGTTAAATATATATTGCAAAAGTGTTATTAGGGGCAGTTTGGTAGATCACAGGTTCATTGGCAGGCGGATGGAGGACTCAATTTTTTCCCTATAGGGCTGAATAACAGCCGATGCCTAATTAAGTCTGCCCTGCCCTTATAGGAGAGGGGGTCCCCTCTGAGACGGCAGTCTGTGTGTTGGCTACAGCAGGGAAGGAGGAAAAACCCTGAAGACAAAAGGGAAGTACTTTGCATTTTGTTCCACGTGTTTTGGCAAGCGGCTTAGCTGCTCAATACATCCTGCATGTTTAGTTGGACTCCTCATGAAGGAGTAGGCGTTTGGTTTATATTTGTTTATTTGCTGTTTATGCTAATTTTATGCTATGGCACAATAAAGGAAAGGGGACGCACTGACCCCTGCGTCCAGTGGCTATATCACAAGTGGTGGCAGCGGTGGGATCCGGTTTATCTGTGTTGTAGCTGTGCATAATTAAAAGGTACAGAACCCGTTGGAAATGGAGGATGTTATAAAAGCATTATTGCAAGCCACCACCGTGCAGGAAGAGACCAATCAAACCATGAAGGAACAAAATCGCTTACTGGGTGCACAAATGGAGGCCCTGGCTGAGGCACAAATAGGGGTCCCACCTGTCCGTTTTTGACCCGGACTGTTCAGGTTTGGAGTCATGTGCCCAGGTTTGACACCCTCTGCCACCCGGACACATGACTCCGAGGTGCCGGCACAAGTCCCGCCTCATACTTACATTTCATGTGTTCCCCCAGCGCCGCGGTCCTCTCCTCCGTCTTTCTTTTATTTTGGAGACACACCGCCCACTGTGGGAGGGGTTGGGTGGTGCATCGGTCGCGTGTCGTCCTCCCCGCCTCCTCCCATGAGCCGCTGTAAGCACGCGGAGGCGCAAGGGCTCACGTGACAGTGTTTACATGGTTGCTCGTTGTGCCCTAGCGTGCGTGTGACACTGTGGCTTCCTACTGGTCCCGAGCAGCCAATGAGACCTGCTGATGGTGCTGCGACGCTCTCCATCCACTCTCCGACCAGACCGTCACAAAAAGCAAAGCATCTCGACTCTCTGCAGCGTGAGTGTGAGTGAGGCGCACAGGCTCGAAGATCATCAGCAGTCAGTGTGCCTGCCAGCCTTTCCAGTGAGTATGCCATGCATAAAACCAGTGTGTGCCATACCAGTCTGCCAGCCATACCAGTCTGCCATGCATAATACCAGTGTGTGCCATACCAGTCTGCCAGCCATACTAGTCTGCCATGCATAATACCAGTGTGTGCCATACCAGTCTGCCAGCCATACCAGTATGCCATGCATAATACCAGTGTGTGCCATACCAGTCTGTCAGCCATACCAGTCTGCCATGCATAATACCAGTGTGTGTGCTATACCAGTGTGCCAGCCATACCAGTCTGCCAGCATAATACCAGTGTGTGCCATACCAGTGTGTCATCGATACCAGTCTGCCATGTATAAAACCAGTGTGTGCCAATCATACCAGTCTGCCATGCATAATACCAGTGTGCCAGCCATACCAGTCTGACATGCATAATACCAGTGTGTGCCATACTGGTGTGCCAGCCATATCAGTCTGCCATGCATAAAACCAGTGTGTGCTATACCAGGGTGCCAGCCATACCAGTCTGCCATGCATAATGCCAGTGTGTGCCATACCAGTCTGTCATGCATAAAACCAGTGTGTGCCATACCAGTCTGTCATGCATAATACCAGTGTGCCAGCCATATTACCAGTCTGCCGTGCATAATACCAGCCTGCCATACTACCAGCCTGCCATGCATACCACGTGCCATATTATATACACATAATGTAAATATATGCATAATGTATACGCTACAACAAAAATGGCCGCCCAAGCCAAACACTAGACTAGAGTGTTCGGGTTTGGCTTGAAGAAAAGGTGGCAACCCTAGGCACGAAGAGCCGATCATACACTTCTTAAAGAGACATTACAATGCCTTCTGATCCATACACAGTCTGACCAGAAGACTGAGATACAAGCCAGCTGCTACCTGCATAAAATGCTGCCACCATTTGTGATATAGCCACAATACATATATATATTCTAGTGTTTATATCACGAGTGGTGGTAGCATTTTATGCAGATAGCAGCTGGCTTGTATCCCATTATTCTATATAATGTATATATAAATAATTTGTAGAAACCATAATTTCACAATCAATAAAAGGCTGTTTTCACACACAGGCTGCAAAGAATGTCATTCCAATAAATAAACTATAATCAGAATTTTCTACTACCAAAAAACACAGGTAGGCCCCATAGATGGGGAGCAGGCGATGTCCTCAAACAGGGCACAACCCTGACAAAAGTATAAGCACAAGAGACGTTACTATTTATTTACAAAAAATAGCTATACAATTAAATAATATATAAAAGACTTTAAAATAATAATAATCACAGACAGGTTTGCGTCGTCTTCTTGCAAACATACAGCACACAGACGAGTCTGTTTGGAGGTGCATCTAGCAGGGGCATGGGCTCTGAGTCTGGAAGCATTCCCAGGATAGACGAGCGCAGTATCTCCATAAGATCATACAATGTATTGTATAAAAAATCAATGTAAAATTTCGAAATGAAAGGAGCGAGAAAGATGCAGGTGTTGGGCGCTGGTGTCATCTGTCATTTGTACAGCTGTGCAGATTCTCCTGAATCTGCCACCACGTGGCGTTCTCCAGCTCCTTCGCGCACTCGACGGGTATCGTTTTACAAGCGCGTTTGCAGAGACGGCGAGATGGAGCAATTACCGTCTGGCATTTAAGGAAAGGGAGCCTCGGCTGGTTCGTCGTCCATTGAAATTCTTCCAGTGTACTCTTAATGCAGATGTAATTTTCCTAAACAGGGGCAGCCGCGCCGGGCTTCCCAGAGCTGTCTGCGTGGAGGATAGATTAGGTGGGATGTATTGCAGAGATAGTTGTGCCTGTGGAAACTCAGACGCTCGTCGTCCAAAGCAATTCTTATAAACGTCTTTGGAGTGGCGGGCCAACATCTTGTTGGGCCAACACGTCGGGAGAAGGAAGCCATCGAGCCTCTCCAAAGATTTCACTCTGTGTCCTTCAAGTTGCTGCCTCTCAAACCAGTTCTTCTTCCTATCTCACACCAGTCTATTCTCTCTCGCACCTGTCTATTCTCTCTCGCACCAGTCTATTCTCTCTCGCACCTGTCTATTCTCTCTCGCACCAGTCTATTCTCTCTCGCACCTGTCTATTCTCTCTCGCACCAGTCTATTCTCTCTCGCACCTGTCTATTCTCTCTCGCACCTGTCTATTCTCTCTCGCACCAGTCTATTCTCTCTCGCACCAGTCTATTCTCTCTCGCACCAGTCTATTCTCTCTCGCACCTGTCTATTCTCTCTCGCACCAGTCTATTCTCTCTCGCACCAGTCTATTCTCTCTCGCACCAGTCTATTCTCTCTCGCACCTGTCTATTCTCTCTCGCACCAGTCTATTCTCTATCGCACCAGTCTATTCTCTCTCGCACCAGTCTATTCTCTCTCGCACCTGTCTATTCTCTCTCGCACCAGTCTATTCTCTCTCACACCAGTCTATTCTCTCTCGCACCAGTCTATTCTCTCTCGCACCTGTCTATTCTCTCTCGCACCTGTCTATTCTCTCTCGCACCAGTTTATTCTCTCTCGCACCAGTCTATTCTTTCTCGCACCAGTCTATTCTCTCTCGCACCAGTCTATTCTCTCTCGCACCTGTCTATTCTCTCTCGCACCTGTCTATTCTCTCTCGCACCAGTCTATTCTCTCTCGCATCAGTCTATTCTCTCTCGCACCTGTCTATTCTCTCTCGCACCAGTCTATTCTCTCTCGCACCTGTCTATTCTCTCTCGCACCAGTCTATTCTCTCTCGCACCAGTCTATTCTCTCTCGCACCAGTCTATTCTCTCTCGCACCTGTCTATTCTCTCTCGCACCAGTCTATTCTCTCTCGCACCAGTCTATTCTCTCTCGCACCAGTCTATTCTCTCTCGCACCTGTCTATTCTCTCTCGCACCTGTCTATTCTCTCTCCCATTCTTCTCAGTTTCTTAATTCCCCTTTTTTAACCTCATATTGTCATTGCCAAACTTCTTATTTTCTCTATTCCCTTTTTAGGCCAATATCTCTAAAGGCCAATAATTCTCCTTAGTTACCCCCATATTATTTCTTACCTGTGTTTGTTTCCGCTCTTTAGACAGTCTCTTATTCGCTCTCTTATCTCCGTCTTCGTCTGGGTCAGTCTCTCATCTCCATCCTTTGCCCATCTCTGTCCAATCCCATCACTCTCATTTTGAGTGTCTATAGGCATTTCTCCCCTTTATACAAGAGGGACTCTCATTTGTTCCTCCTCAGTCTCGACCTCGGTCACTCAAATGTCTGCTTATAAATAGGGATGTGCGTTTCGGGTTTCGGAATTTCGGAATTTTCACGAAATTTCCCGATTCGTGTTTTCGGATGCGGCCGAATTTCCGAAAATTTTTAGATCCGAAAATGTCAGATCCGAAACGTTTTCCGAGCCGAAACGAAATATTTTCGGATTTTTCGAATGGACTTGAAATGTGTCAAACGAGGAGAACAGACGTTCCGAAAAAACGAAAATTTTCCGAAAAACGAAAATTTCCCGAAAAACGAAAATTTTCTGAAAAAACGAAAAGTCGATACAAAAAACAAGCAAAGTGACACTAAAAATACGAAAAATGGTCGATATTCCGAAAAATGTACAATTCCGAAAAACGAAAATTTCCGAAATCACGAAAAGTCGATACAAAAACCGAGCACAGTGACACGAAAATACGAAAAATGGTCGATATTCCGAGAAAAAAATGTACCCGAAAAACGAGCCGAACCGAATCGAATCGAAACCCAAATCGGTCGAAACGAGCCGAATCGAAAAGTTTAAAAATCTGAAAAATCAAACCGAATCGAACCGAAAAAAAAATCGGTGCACAAGCCTACTTATAAATCAATGTGCCCTTTTACTGCCAATTTAGCAAATAGACACACACTCAAAATGAGCCCCTCTTTATATTTTACATATTATTTTGATGAGGAAAGTCATCCCTGGTGATTCTAGTGCTGTTACCAGTCCAAAAGTAGTCAGCATTTTGAAGCCCAGGTTACCTGGTCTCTACTTGCCTTTAAAAGATCCGTCATGAGGATATCAAAATCCAGAGTCGGCCATTTTGAATTCCACCTTCGGAGGTGGAGAGTTTGTAGTCCAGAAACTCAGATCAGATACCTGCTTGCAAATAATGAACATACACTGAAGATGAGGATGACTTTATTTTGTAACCACTCTAGACCTCGGCAACCTAGCATGACTACTATTTTCCATAGGAATGACCAAGGTTGACAAATCGGACAATTTCATTGGAGAGAAGCCATGGGAATGTCCACTACTGATGTCATTACAGAAGTCTTCTAGACCCTAGGGGCACATTTAATGTACGTGGGCAGGATCAGATTCCAATCCCATGTTATAAATATATATATATATATATTATATATATATATATATATATATATAATTATTATTTTAGGTACAACAATTCTCTTTAATTTTAATGTCAAATCCTGCTGCCAGAACCCAACACCCAACTGTAACTGACTGAACATGGCAAGACTGCTCAAAAAAAAAAAAAAGTAACAGAGGGAACATTTAATAAAAAGTGAATTTGTGGCAAGCCGATAATTCAGTAAATTAACTTAATATGCTTCACTAATTAAACTTGGCTCCGACATTAGAGATTTTCTTGGAAGCCACATTAAAATCTGCGTATACATTCTGCTGGATCTTTAAATCTGTTGATCGGGTTTTTTGGGGATTTTGTTTAACGAAAACTCAGTAAAATATTAACAACTTGCCTTTTCTCCAGATGAAGGACATGGTTGGGGCACATCGGCACTGGCAAGAGCGGCCCATTCCATCAGGACGTGTACACAGGGATTATTAGTTACATAACATTTCGATAATTCAGCACAAAGTGTACATTTTTCCAGCAAATGTCAAGTGTATATAGAGACATGTTCACTTTTCCTGCACCGTATCACATCCTAAAAATTCTTGCAGGGACCCAAATGGGGAATGGGCAAGACCAATTCAGTAGACGTTCCATCAGTGTTCACTCAATACACCGTAATGGCAAATTAAGAAGAAATCTCTGAAATATCACAGTGACATAAGTATCCAAACTCTTTTCTATGACACCTGAAATTTAGCTCAGATAAATCCCATTCCTCTGGATCATCTTTGAGATTTTTCTACACATTGACTAGACATGACTTGAGATGGTGCACACCTGTCTATATAAAGATCCCACAGTTGTAGAGGTAGATCATAGTAAATCCCAAGCCAAGAGATGAAAAGAGCTGCCTGCTGCACTGAGGCGGGGTCGTGTCCAGACACAGATCTGACAAAGCCTATGGAAACTTTTAGGCCACATTGAAGATCCCCAAGTGCAAAGTGGACTCTATAATTCTTAAATAAATTTGGAACAATCAGGACTCTTCATAGATCTGGCTGCCCGGCCAGGCCCAGCATTCTGGGGATAAGGCCATGGAAAGAGTGGTGCCCAAGAGCGGATGGTCACTACGGGTGAGCTCCAGAGGTCATATATGGAGATAAGGGAAATTTTGAGGAAGGATAACCATCACAGAAACCCTCGATCAATTTGACCTTTGCGGCAGGCTGACTAGATGGAAGCCTCTCATTGCTTGACACATGAAATCCCGCTTAGAAGCACCTGAAGGACTCTCCGACAGACATAGAGTACACATTTTAGCCTCCATTCAAAGCATCATGTCTGGGGGTAAGCAGGAACCGTTCATCACCTGCACAACACCTCCCGTACAGTGAAGCATGCCGGGTGGTAGTGTAATGCCTTGGGAATGGAATTTTCAGTGGCTGGGACTAAGCAAATGGTCAGAGCTGAGGGAAATCTGAACACAGCAAAACACAGAGATATTCCAAATAAAAATCAAGTCCAATGTGCTCAGGACCTCAGAATGTGTCGAAGATTCACCTTTGAACTGGACAGTGAGGATCCTGAGCACACAACCAGGTCAACCCAAGAACAGCTTAAGGACAACTCTGAATGTCGATGAGTGGCACAGCCAGAGCTGGACTTGAACCCAATCAAACCACAATGGAGAAACCTGGAAATGGCTGTCCACCAATGGCCCTCATCCAACCTCACAGACCGTGAGAGAATCTACAAAGGTAAATGACAGAAACCCCCCAGATCTAGGTATGCAAAGCTTGCCCCGTCAAACCCTAAAAGACTTAAGGATCTGAAACACCACATTGACAGAAGTAATAGGTTTTTTCCTCCCACTTTTATAAATTTACAACATTGTCATAAAACGGTTGTACGCTTTGTCATTATGGTGGATTGAGTGTAGACTGATGTGATGGGAAATATCTTTAAGAACCAAAAGAAATCTAAATTCCAGGCCAAAATTCATGACTTTTTCACCCCCCCCCATGAATTATAATATATTCCTTCAAATTATTATTATGTATTTATTAATATTTCTTCTAATCTATAATCAGGTTTCCTTTTAGTGTATCACATTGCCTGAACAAACACTTTATCAACATAACATTGCTCAATGAGCCGGCAACGCTACACCAATTAGAAATGACAAAAGAGACCGTCCAAATATAAAAGGTAGCTATGCAGGGATGCTCAAATTCACCACCAGTATAGCAGAAAATGACATAAATATTTCCTGAATCTGGACGCAGCTTTTGCAACCAATGGCAAGTTCTTTCCACTAGACTGAATAATTAAACCGTCCTTCGTACAGACCAGCGAGCGCTGAGAAGTTGAGTTCCCATCACGGCAATGGATGTGTAATCTGGAAACAGAAGGCGAAGATAGTGGAATCTGGGGACCACAAATATTTGACTTGCATCGGCGAAAGGGGCATCAACAAGACAGAAGACCTCTTTTGCTGGTATCCGGCATGGAACAGGGTTAAGCGGTTTAGGCTTTTAACAAGAGGATTGCAAACCATTCTGAATTTTGTAAGACCCTGGCAACCAATCCGGTCACACTTTTTTCAGTACTCCCCCATTTTCTCCTTGGCCTGGTTTCCCAGTGCTCCTTGCCCTTCCCTAGCCAGCAAGTTGTTTTCTTTCCCCCACTCATACATAAGCAACAAACGCAATACAAGAAGAGTTATTGCTCGCAATAAATATATCTGATCACTTTCTGAGAAGCTGCTGATAATTGCTGTAATTAGGATTCTTCAGCGCTCCCACTAAGCTTACCCAGAAGCCCCCTGTATAACCTTACACCCCCACGCCCTAATTCCCAGGAAAGGATTTCTGCAGAGCAATGCTGAATTCTCACAGCAGAACCTCTCCTAGTCCTGCCTTTATCCAAGTCTTGCAGCTGCGTCCATAGTCTTATGACCCCTTCATTACAGAGGAGGCAAGGAACATAGTCACTCTGGGAAATTAAACTGACTAGTCCACTTAGAGAAACCATAACACCTCAGGGCCCAGAACAAGTACAGAACCACAGAACAGCTGCCAACAGCCCTGTGAAGCAATTCTCCGCTCCCCGGATAATTCTGTTTCAGTAGAACAACAATCTCCACCGCCCCATTGCTGCTGTCGAGTCCACTGGGCACATGTTGAACAGCCGAGGAGTGTTCAATGAGCCCAGAGTCAGCCCGAGTTCATGCCCAACTTGATGATGGTCAGATAAAACATCAAGAGCCATCGCCAAGAGTGAACACGGAGTGAAACTTGACTGAACCAAGATTATCGGGCAATAAAAGTGCCAAGATCAGTGCAGAGCTGGTTGAATTGGCTCAAAATGGGTGTGAGATCTCTTGATACTTGTTCATCCCAAATTCTAATGGAATGTTTAATACCCATGGAATTCAGTGGGATTTCACTGTGGCTTGAAGGAACCAATTAAAGATTCAAGGGGTAACTAGATTCATTATACTTATGGTCTTCACGTGTGTACATGTGAGAATAGGTGGTGGTAGAAATGTCCTGCTGTGAAGGAAGCACTCTAATATTTGGTCTAATGCTCCAGGATCACACCCGGACAGTTAGTTTGTTCATTATTTATCAGTGTTAGGCCTGGGTGGTGCCATTGAAGCTGCTAACCTGGTGTGGGGGGTTTACGCCATTGACCTCACGTCTCGTGTGCCGGACAGTAAGTTAGGACATGTGAACGGAGGGTATATTAGAAAGGTGGAGAAGGTTCCTCTGTGACACCTGCAACAATAAATCCAGCTAGGAATGAAGGACCCCATCTTTTAAGAATAAGTAGAAAGCTAGATCTGTGAGAAACCCTAAACTTAAAGGTCACATTTAAAACTGAACTCTGATTAGTTGAAAATACCAATCATCCAATCAGAATGGAGTAAGTAAAAGATTAAAGTCTCCAAACGTTTGGTACCCGAGCTCAAATAGTGGTGAATCAATCACCCCACTCTGTATTACACCATCTTGGTATTAACAAAGAATTTGGCTAGTGTACTCCATGTGTATCGATCACTGGATGGTCCCCAACGGACTTTGTTCGGCACCAGATGCTCCTGAGAGGTCTCCATTTAGACATTGGCTGCACCTCAGGGGTCATCGTTCAATATTAGCTGTACGTTCCCCAAGGGTTTTCAGCATCTGGTCTTATTGAAAAGTCTTTGAAATGATGTGTATCAAAAGGGTTTTCAACATTGCGTATACTCTAGTGGTCTTTAGCATTGGATGTAGGCCAAAATACTTCAGCACCGGGCAAGCAATTTAAAAGCACAATGTAGGATCAGGGTCACGTGGAATTGCACCCTATTAATGCACTTTATTTGACTAAACCGTATGCATATGTGTTATGTGTTTAGAAACCAGAGAAGTGTATCATGGTAGTCACTCGTAAAACGGAGCTAAATGGGTCAAGGAGGCTTTCCAGGACAGAAACACTTATGGACTTTGGAGGATAGACCTATTTTTTGTGCAACCCATGGGTAGTACGAGCGAGATTTTTTAACGCTGTAGAATGCACTGCCTTTTATTTCATTGGTTCCCATAAGAACAACTGTAATGCATGTGTGTTGAGCAGAGGAACATGAACATTTAGAAGTTGGCCATGCTCTTTAACCAGCAAAGACAACCATTTGTAGAAGGCGTAATATTGGTATATCCTAAGAGAGCTTTCCCAAATACCCTCAAAACAGTAGTCACCACCCGTAAACGTCCAAGAGACAAGTCTTCCCTAAATATACTTCATCTGTTTATGACTCAGGCCTTCGTTCAAGAAATACTTAATTACAATCGCTATTGAAGGTTAGGTACATTTGTTTATGTTCTTTGGAACTCTTAATCTGCGGTACTTCAAGGCTTTCCAAAATTCCTCAGTCAGCAAGAGCATCGGAAGATTCTGGAAGAACTGGAAATCACTGAATATGTTAGACTCCCGATGTTTAGTTTGTACGTTGCGTTAAACCATTCCTTACCGTAGAAGAGGCGTCAAATTCCCAAATTAACGTAATAAACAGGAATTCATAACGAGGTTTGAATACGGTTATGGACGTAATGTTAGGGAGTGCAACGTTGTCAGTTCAACATTTCTTTGTAATTTCGGTAGTATCACCTTAATCTGGTATCTGACCCATAATATTATGAAGAAAACAGACACATTTTGGAATTATTGTACATTTGATTAGTTAAGTGTTGCTTATTAATACTCACTTTATTACTATTGTTATTATTTTAGTTTTAGTCTCTTTATGTGTGTTTGTATTTATTATTTTAGTTTTGGTCTCTTTGTGTGTGTTTATTTATTATTTTAGTTTTAGTCTCTTTGTGTGTGTTTGTATTTATTATTTTAGTTTTAGTCTCTTTGTGTGTGTTTGTATTTATTATTTTAGTTTTAGTCTCTTTGTGTGTGTTTGTATTTATTATTTTAGTTTTAGTCTCTTTGTGTGTGTTTGTATTTATTATTTTAGTTTTAGTCTCTTGTGTGTGTTTGTATTTATTATTTTAGTTTTAGTCTCTTTGTGTGTGTTTGTATTTATTATTTTAGTTTTGGTCTCTTTGTGTGTGTTTGTATTTATTATTTTAGTTTTAGTCTCTTTGTGTGTGTTTGTATTTATTATTTTAGTTTTGGTCTCTTTGTGTGTGTTTGTATTTATTATTTTAGTTTTAGTCTCTGTGTGTGTTTGTATTTATTATTTTAGTTTTAGTCTCTGTGTGTGTTTGTATTTATTATTTTAGTTTTGGTCTCTTTGTGTGTTTGTATTTATTATTTTAGTTTTGGTCTCTTTGTGTGTGTTTGTATTTATTATTTTAGTTTTAGTCTCTTTGTGTGTTTGTATTTATTATTTTAGTTTTAGTCTCTTGTGTGTGTTTGTATTTATTATTTTAGTTTTGGTCTCTTTGTGTGTGTTTATTTATTATTTTAGTTTTAGTCTCTTTGTGTGTGTTTGTATTTATTATTTTAGTTTTAGTCTCTTTGTGTGTGTTTGTATTTATTATTTTAGTTTTAGTCTCTTTGTGTGTGTTTGTATTTATTATTTTAGTTTTAGTCTCTTTGTGTGTTTGTATTTATTATTTTAGTTTTAGTCTCTTTGTGTGTGTTTGTATTTATTATTTTAGTTTTAGTCTCTTTGTGTGTTTGTATTTATTATTTTAGTTTTGTCTCTTTGTGTGTGTTTGTATTTATTATTTTAGTTTTAGTCTCTGTGTGTGTTGTATTTATTATTTTTAGTTTTAGTCTCTTTGTGTGTTTGTATTTATTATTTTAGTCTCTTTGTGTGTGTTTGTATTTATTATTTTAGTTTTAGTCTCTTTGTGTGTGTTTGTATTTATTATTTTAGTTTTAGTCTCTGTGTGTGTTTGTATTTATTATTTTAGTTTTGGTCTCTTTGTGTGTGTTTGTATTTATTATTTTAGTTTTGGTCTCTTTGTGTGTGTTTGTATTTATTATTTTAGTTTTAGTCTCTTTGTGTGTGTTTGTATTTATTATTTTAGTTTTAGTCTCTTTGTGTGTGTTTGCATTTATTATTTTAGTTTTAGTCTCTTTGTGTGTGTTTGTATTTATTATTTTAGTTTTAGTCTCTGTGTGTGTTTGTATTTATTATTTTAGTTTTAGTCTCTTTGTGTGTGTTTGTATTTATTATTTTAGTTTTAGTCTCTGTGTGTGTTTGTATTTATTATTTTAGTTTTAGTCTCTTTGTGTGTGTTTGTATTTATTATTTTAGTTTTGGTCTCTTTGTGTGTGTTTGTATTTATTATTTTAGTTTTAGTCTCTTTGTGTGTGTTTGTATTTATTATTTTAGTTTTAGTCTCTTTGTGTGTGTTTGTATTTATTATTTTAGTTGACTGGACGTTTAAGATTGTCAAAATTTTATGGAAGATCACCACCCTCCCATGCGAGTACATAATATCAATTATTATACACAAAGCCCACCTTATCAACAGACAAACGTCAAAAATATAGTCAAAGAGACTTAACTACATAACACAGATTGGAGAGCCGAGTGAAAAGAAGAATCCCTGATAATACCACCCTTAAATTCCAAATTGGCCCATGTGGGCTTCTCAATGACTACAGGGAATGAAAGTTGGCTCAACCGGAAAACTTCAGTAGATTTAACAAAGAACTCAAACATTCCATGTGTTGGAAAAAGCAGACCCCAATGTAGCAGAATTAAAGGAAAACATACTAGGAATGTATCCCTAACCCATTCTGAGTCCATCTGGGCCATCCAAAGGTCTAGAAGAAGACCCAAAGCAAAAGAAAGATCTGGCAGAGTTACGTAAAATATATCTTCATAAGGATCTCAGTGAGAATGAGCGTAGACTGGACACCAAGTCTGATTCTGAAAAAGATGAAACTGCTATCAGTTTATCAACGGGTTTTCCATGGTCTACCAGACTGTGTAAAACAAAACTGAATACACTGTAAACCTGTAGCGCTTAGACATATAAGTCTGATGTTGGCAGACATATGCCATAGCAAGTCATGATCCACAACAAAGTCAAAATAAATTTTGACTACAAAGAAAAAAGGTCAATGGCCTTCATATATGACTCAAACGTTCCCTCAGAAACCTGTCTTCCAACCCTGCTGCATCCACATGGCTGTCCTCCTATCTGCTCTGCATGATGAGTCACCACCACCTTGGTGTATGGAGACACCAGACGCAAACGGCACCAAAGCTACGTAATGACACAGCCAATAAACCTGGACAAAACATTGGTCCTCAATGGAAGAAAAGGCACATACACCTGCTCTGGCTTTTCAACCTTGGTCGTTTTACCATGGAAATGGGTCTAATGATGCCCAAAGTGTATTGCTTTTAGACGTTGAGGGAATGCAGCCTGCAACACTGGATAGGTCCCTCTCTTTACCTTACTCTATAAATAAACTAGCTGACCAGTTCCTTGGTGCACGATAATGTGGAAGCTGTGCCCAAGACTAAGCATTCCTGCTCTCTGTTTACCCTCATCTGCTTCCTGTCCTGGTCCTGTGGTGATTCCATGGATACCCAAGCTTTAGCTTGTCTACTGACCCTCCATACTCTGCTTGTACCCTCTGACCTCGGCTCCACTCCTAACTACTTGCTGGTTACCTCCTGGTGTACCTACCCTTGGCCTGTGTCTGGACTGGTTTGGTTCCTCTGCCACTGTTCTCCATTGTCACTGAGGTGGTGGTCTTCTTCTCTTCTTCTTGATCCTGCCTACCCATTGTTTGGTTTTTGACACTCAAAGCATGGGCATTGTGCTAGTTTGAGTGACTGGGCAAACTTTGTGCTAATGGCTAGTTCATATGCTCAGCAATGTACCAATGAGTGTGCAACACATATCCCATGCCCCAACACTTACAGAAGTAATGCATTTTGAACCAATTCCAAGGAAGCTAGACCATGTCTTCCCTCTACTCCACCCAGTTCTTCACCATTGACCATCAGTTCCATACTAGACTATATGGTCCTTTCATAAAGTCTGCACTCTATAACTTTAACCAGTGAGACCAAGAGACCTCCATCAATAAGAACCTTATTAAATAGCTACACGTAATAAGACCTGGAACAGATAAAGAGTCATGCTGACATCTCTAGGAATGACTCTCCAAATAATGACCTGATAAAACCGACCATTGAGTTCAGGCAAAAATAGGATCTTTAGCACATCGTTAATCAGTGTTTCAGGAACAAACAAAAAAAACCATGACAAATCCTGCCATCTCTCGAAACAAGAAACAAATCTACACAGCAAACACGAGCAACGAAAAGATGACTTTCTCCGAAAAGGACTTCTTCCAAGAAATAGCCAAGTTATATAAGACATGGCATCTTGTAAAGTCCCCGTGTAATGAGTTCATTGCTTGTTTCAAGAAATCACTGGGGTTAACTCCACCTCACCGAACGGTCACAACGCACTGTGGTGTAATAAAAATGTACAAAAAAATAAAAAAGCAAAGAAGGGAGGACGAAACTGCTGTTTATTTCACAAAATTCTAGAGAAATGAAAGATGGAAGCAAAGTGTTAAACAACACTATGATAAGTCCACGCTGCTCCCTACTGGTGGAAAGATATATTTTCACAGAAAGAGACAACATTTTCTGGGGTTTGTCTGTTCTTAATTTACAGTAAGATAAATAACCACCACAAACAATGCCCCCCCCACCTAATGCTGGCGGCACACTAAAGCACCTACTGAGTGCAGGATTCATGGTCACCACTTCCGAAACTATGAACCTTAGGTCTCTAGAGTAGATCATTTTTTTAGAGACTAATATAGTCTCCCACGACCACCCTGAAGGAGTGAGGGGTGGGGAATGCCCAATATATCTCATCCTACCATTTCTTCCCAATGATGAAATCACTAGAAATTGGAATTCATCCAGTTGGAGTTGACTAGAGATTTATCGACAGGTAAAGAGCTAAAAGTTGACAGACCTGGGTAAAGCTTTGAAGGCCAGCATCTCTCTTGGATCCTGGAGTATGTGAAGTTCTGAATGTCACAATGATTTGTTTGGTCAGGGGCCTTATTCCATTCCTGAGGTTAACTTTGAGACGGTAAGCAGGATAATGCGCTCCTACCGATTTTCCCTTACCGTCTCCATGCTAAGGTCCTATACCGGGGAAGGTGCTATCTCAGCACCTCATTCTGGAACATAGCGCTAACCTCCCTGATACCTGCAGTAGAGCTTCCAGGCCGCCACGACTATCAGCACCTGGAGTCCATAGGACTCCATGGAGCCTTGCTCTTCCCGGCCCCTGATTGCAGAGGGAGACTGTGATCGGTTTGTCCTCAGTCTCACTCTGCTCCCGTCGAGAAGAAGTGGTGGATCAGGCCACCCTGTTTGCCACGGGTTGAGAGGTGAGTATGGAATTTTATGGGGGGGTTTTGGAGCGTGTTAAATGATTTTGCATTTGCAGACTCTATTAGCACCAGCTTTTAGGAGGTGGTAAAATCGGTGATTTTGCGTCCCAACGGTAAATTTCCCCGGCACTTAATAATAACTAACTTATCGTGACTCTAAAAACAGATTTTGCTGCCGGTGTTAGGTACAGGAGATGCTGAGTACAGTAAGCTCGTGCAAGCTGCGAGGCGCTCTCTGATTTCACCCCAGTGTAGCGTCAGCTATGGAATATCGATACCAGACGTTAAACTTACTAATCCTAGCGCTAACGGTTACATATGGAGACGCTACATTTGCACCAGCTATGGAATAGAGCCCTAAGTGTTTTAACCCTTTGCCGGCACGTAATTATTGCATGTAATTGATTGATGAGCGCTCAAGACCACCGATAGCCAAGCCTCATGAGTCAGCTTCAATCTCTCATCGTATCTCACGTCAACAACTTCATTCCCACTGAATTTCATTCCAACCCCCTTTGCTTGGTTTCAAAACTCGCTCCAAGAATTAGTAAGTGTCATGTGCCGAGCAGGCAGCTGGTGACTCTTCCGTGACACCTAACGATAATAGGATTGAATCGGTTTGAACTTGCCTCGCCGTCAACTTTTCTGAATTCTTATGAGTCAGTTGGACCCAACCTAGGAGGTAGAAAACATCTCCGAACCAGCTTCAACAACTAACCCAGAAGGCAACAGGTTTAAGACTGTGTTCTTGTCCATTCTTAACTGTTTTTGGTTTCAGGAGACGTTTGATCGTAGATTGAGGTGCAAAATCTAGCTATAAATTTAACCGCAGTATTTACAAAACTCTTCTATCCCGTGGAGGAAGGGGGCAAGAGAGGTACAACAACAACATATCAAACCTCCCATTAAGTCTAGTATTTATACATGGGGGATTTGCAATGTTAGTGTGGATGGAACTGGCAATCTGTTAGCCATTTTTGACAGATTCCAACGATATCGACATATAATCGCTCCTTGTGTCGTCTTGAGGAGAACAAGCAGGTTTCAGCTGTAATGCTTGAGCTCAAACGATAATACTTTTCCATTTGATTGATTCATTGACGTTACGGTATTGTAAGTATCCACTAGCTGTCAGAAGACTGAATGCACTTACTGGAAACAAGGTTTATCTTCTGATGAACAACATTTTACCTGGATTAACTTTCTTGAAAAACCTGAAAACGGGCAACATGTTGCAACGCAGAAAGTGAAACATGAAGGAATGTTCGAGGGCCATTTCAGACGGGTATTGAGTTTAAGGTCAGCCCAGGCCAATACCTTGATATGCCTCGTCTCTAAACCTCAATCTCAAGGAACGCATTGTTTTGTGGAACGTGGAGATGTTTCAGGCTTTTTGAAGAGCAAAGTACTGCCAACTACGCCAAAATACCAAGCAACTTTGCATTTGGACCACGGCCATAGACTCCACCAAATAAGTATTCTCTTCTATTGGCACTCTACACGACACATATCGCCAAGTATGGTCCAGCCACCAGAGTGTTCAAAATGTCGACCTGGTGAAAATAGAGTTGTTAACACACTCTACTAGGTCCCTTTGCCCTACAACTTTATGTCATTAGCCTAATATCAGGCATCTGAAGTCATACAAGGTGAAGTCTCTTTGGTCTACTGATGATAACTGGGCTTCTGTCACCCCTGTTTTGAGTACTCTCTATAGTAAGGCACAAGTTCATTTGGGTTCTTTGTATGTGCTTTACGGACAGGGATGCCGGAGAGGCATATATATCACGAGCATCCACATAACTAGGCGTGGAAATTATGCAGAGTATGGTCCACAGTACACGAACAGTGTCTGACCATGTTCAGCTCTATAAAACTCCCCAGCAAATTCCAGACCATGTCCAGTTGTTCTAGAGCTTGGTACTTTGGACTCCTCCTCAGCATTCTTGACCTCCTGGTCCTCTTTCTAGCCTGCATCCTGTTCCAGTTTCACTTGGATCTCAGGACATTAGTTCGGATTGAGTGAGGTGTACAGGTATGCCTCACCAACAGGTGCCGTCACGGGCTGCAGATTGCAACCCACCCTGCAGCCGACGTGCGGTGTGCATCATTGGCTGCAGGGGTCGGCCTGAGTTTAGGTTTGCCACCTTTTCGTCAAGCCAAACCCGAACACTCTAGTATTGGGCTTGGGCGGCCATTTTGTTTTGTAGCATATATATTATGCGTATATATATTATGGCACGTGGTATACATGGCACGTCAGGCTGGTAGTATGACACACTGGTATATACCAGCTGGATGGGGTAGAGGTAACATCACTGTTCTATAACTGTGGAGACATGGGTTCGATCCCGGCAAGAGCACCTCTCCAGTAAGTGTCCTTGGGCAAGACACCTAACGGTACATACTCGCCGCCCAGGACATACTGAAAACCAGATAAATCTCAATGTATCCTTCCTGCTAAAATACTTTCTCAAAATAACTAAAATATGTCTGGCAGACTAGTATTATGGCTGTTAGGCAGACTGGTATTATGGCTGGAACACTGATATTATGGCTGTTAGGCAGACTGGTTTTATGGCTGGCAAGCAAACTGGTTTTATGGCTGGCAGGCAGACTGGTTTTATGGCTGGCAGGCAGACTGGTTTTATGGCTGGCAGGCAGACTGGTTTTATGGCTGGCAGGCAGACTGGTTTTATGGCTGGCAGGCAAACTGGTTTTATGGCTGGCAGGCAGACTGGTTTTATGGCTGGCAAGCAAACTGGTTTTATGGCTGGCAGGCAGACTGGTTTTAAGGCTGATGCTGCGCTCACTCACACAGTTGCTGGTCTTGGAGCCGCCCTGGAGACGTAGATCTGGACAGTTGACGAGACCAGTCACCAGGAGGAAGACGACCACTTTTCTTGATGGCTAGCACCGGCACCTTCTCAGAGTCTCGCGGAACTGGAGGCAGCAGGAGCCGGCCCAGGATCTCTGCACGCATGCCACTCGCAGGCACACAAGCATGCACGTGAGCATCACGTGAGCCGTTGCACCTGCGCGTGACTGTCAGTGGGCGGTGCAGACATGATGCGTCTCCAGTGAATGGAGAAACACCAGGAGGGAGGATCGTGGCGACGGGGGAACGATGAAATGTAAGTATGGGGAGATTTGCCGGTACCGGCTTGGAGTCATGTGTCCGGGTGGCAGAGGGTGTCAAATCCGGACACATAACTCCAAAACCGGACAGTCCGGGTCAAAACCAGACGGGTGGGAACCCTATCTGAGTTCAGGTATTCCCCGTGCAGCCAATGACGCACATCTTGCATAGGCGACGCAAGCTGTGGGGAGGGGCTGAGGCAGCCCATTGAAGACAGCAGGTTGTACCTGTACGTCCTGCGTCTTCAAAGTCCTCCCGCTGCCAGGACGGCAAAGCATGTCCTGTGGCGGCAAGGCGTTAAGCGACCTTGTGGGGAGTTAAGTCGCCAATTCCTATTATATAGCAGCAAACTATTAAAACTACAAATTGTGTACACAAAGGCGCTAGTAACTTTCACAAACATTTTTCCCGGAGATGTGGGAACCTGGCAAAACCAGGTCCATGAAAGTTCACCAGTCTTACTTCCCTACAGGACACCACCATCTTGGTAAAAGCACAGGCACAGCAATCTGAGGTGCAGTCAGAGCTTCCGAAGTTTATGATGTAAGGCAAGATACAGACAATGGTCTCGTCCACCAGGCAAGCAGGACACATGAACTTTAAGCCTGGTTCAGTTTCAAAAATGGTGTAATTTTGGTCATTTGCAAAAGTAGGGATTTGGTAAAGGCACTGGGTTTCTGGGCTCTACAACAGGCTATTCTGACGACAGAAGAAAAGGTTGACGTTGGCCCTGCATTTGGTGGCATGGAGAAAACAAGCTTAAAATCCAGCCAGTGCCATCTTCAGACTTGGACACGTCAATAAAATACCAATATATTGTGGTGATCCTTGAAAGACTCTACAGCAATCACCAAGAAGAGACTGCGCTTCTGACGAGACAGCTCAGACATCATTTTCTGGCGTAAGATGTGCATCCTCATGTCCGACAAATGTCACGTTGGTCTGAAAACTTCTCATTGTGTGGCATATGATAATCTATCCTCCTGCTCTAATGCCTCTTCCGCACAAACCGGGCACTCTTAAACCTTTCACATTTAATAGCCACTGGGTGGAGACCATGCAGATGAGATCCAGGAGTGGGGAAAAAAATGGTTATGACATTTCCATCCACCTGAACCTGCAAACATGTCCGTCAAAGTTGGAGAGGGAGGGAGCGAGAGGAAAAATGCACATTATATTCTGTGTTATCGATAACCTCTACTGCTACAACGTTTCACAAGTCAAGAAGACACAGAAATAAAAGGACAACTGAAACTAGACTGTGATGGTTAAGTGTCTGTGGAATGAGTTGAGACTATGGGTAAGTGGAGGAGATGTGCAGTTGACTTTTAGTGGGAGGGCATGTGATTCACAGTCTTTACCTGAGCAATGGGAGACTGGAGGATCGAGAGCCAATCCAATGGCTGTCGGTGAGAGCGCTTAGAAAGACATTGGCTCGAGATGAGCCTCCAAAAGAGTATCTCTTGCTGTAACTGATCCATGAAGCCACGATCAGCAATCACTACTCTCAGCTTCTGGCCAATGATAAAATCCTGCACCTGGAGGGCTGTATCAGCCACCTACACTCTCCTCCGAATGGTGAGGACATTCTGGTCAAGTTGAGTGGTCACAGTGCCTAAATCAGTGACTGCAACCCTTGGCACCCCAGATATTTCTGAATTACATGTAACATGTTGCTCATCTGGCTTTATGTGTAACTAAGAATCCCGGGCCATGTGGGGTGCCAAGGTTTGCCGTCACTGGCCTGGTGGGTCTCGTGAACCCTTTCACCATCAAACACTATAGAAGAAAATAATGTCAACGGTTTCTCTAACACCGCTTCCCATCTCTCTCATACTGAACATTTCGAGCTCCGTCTCCTGGCGGTTTATTTTGTAGCACATAAACCCCCAATTCCGTGTCCGCTATCAAAACATGCGGAGCTCAGCTCTGGAGCAGGTTGTGATAGAAACCTCCTCTGACATCATTATTCAGTGACTGCCTGTCAGCGTAATTGTGAAGATTTACAAGCAAAATAGTTTTTAATTAAGGCAAGTGACAACGAGAGCTTTTAAGAATGAGATGCTGGTAGCGCACCGCGCGTCTCTCCCAATGAATAAGGAGAAATTATTATTAGAGGTTTTGTTTATTTTACATTATTTTTATACGCTTCATGAGTTCTGGGAAAGTATCTCGGGTTGAGAAGAATCCAGCATTGACGGGTCACGTAGGTTCAAGAACCAGAGAATAAGCTCAAGCAGGTCCAAGCCATTCCTACGGGTTCCCAGCACTGTGGGGTAGACACACTCGTTCCATGCCAATCCGTATCAATGAAAGGGCTTTATGGGCCAGTATGGAAGCTTGTCTTGCTAATCGTTTTGGTGGACAAAGCGGAATCTCATTGTGTATTGCAACCATGACCGTTACATGTGCAAAATTAAGAGTGTTTAAAAGGTTTGCATCTCCGGAGCAGAACCCTAAAGCCACGATCCTGAGTCAAAGCCATGGAGATGTAATATACACCGATTGTGGTTTTTGAGCTCTAGAGAGAAGATTTCCCGCGGTGCTGTGTTAATGTCCTTGAGTTGAAATGGGATCGGCCTATAGGTTCTGATCGCTAGATGGTATCACATTACCTGCTGTTTGACCTGGGCGCACTGCTCTTGGTTACTCTGTGTTGCGTCATGTCCCGGCAGCTCGCTCACATCTTTACACGTCTTCCACCAACATTAATTGTGATGACATATCCTCATGTGACTCTCATGTCGCCATGACTCCGCTCATCATTCCATCCACGTCATTTTCAGACATTTTGGTGCACCAATAGAATGCCAGCCAATATGAGCCACCGACTCTTATATAAGCCACGCTCACCCACTGTCCTGGGCCATGTTGTAGTTGTTAGCAAAAGTGTTGTGTTTTCTGCGTAACAAATCCTAACAATTGTACGACCTTGGGTTCTCCTATCTCGATCTTGGATTGTCCTTCATTATGGTTTTCACTTCTGGCACCCTTGATCTTGGCTTTGCTTACTTATTATGTGACCTTCTGGCTCCCTCAACTTATTTGTGACCACAAATGTATCTCCATTGTAGATTTAATCTAACGTGGACATTCTAAGAACCAGTTTAGGACCTAGCCAGGCAGCTTAGTTCTGCATGTGGGAGTGACTATCCATGTTTGTACGGAGGGGAACCCAGGAGTCTGGATTTCTAGAATTATATTTTAAAGCAATGCAGTATATGACAATAAGAACACTAGCAGTTCTGAGGTCTAGATTGAAACCCCAGGATTAGACTGGATTTCCCAGAATGTTGAGCCAAAGTCAAAGAGTTGTGCGAGACAGTGGTAAGAGTGGTAACCATTTATGCATCCTAGAAGAGAGAGAAAACCCTGAGGCCGGAAACACCATTATTTTGAAACAATACCAAGAAGATAAAACATACAACACAAAATGCACAATGGTTAGAGCTCAAGAGGTACCATGTTCTAGAGTAGAACCAGAGATTATATTTCCCCGTGATCCGGAGCTGAAGTCTAGGTGTTCTATTGCAAAACAGAGAGTGAGAGGTTCCAAGTACTCTAGAATAACCCCAAGACTGGATTTCCCATGATGCTATAATGCTAAGGAATAGTAATGGGAGCATTGATAGTTCTGCATGTTTTGCTTGCTAGAATGGAACCCCAAGATTGGATACACCATGATGTTGATACAATGCCAAGGAGGTGGAGTAAACAGAAGCTGCACAATGGTTAGAGTGAAATAAATATCATGCTCTGGAGTAGAAACCGGGATTTGATTTCAACGATCCAGAGTCAAAGACTAGATGATATAATGCACAAAGTGTCATGTTCTAGAGTAGAACCTGAGACTGGGTTCCCCATGATCTGGAGAAGCAGCCTATGAGTTCTAAGGTACAGTGGTTAGAGTGTGTGAGCGGGTCCAAGTACTCTAGAAGAACCCCCCCATGACTGGATTTCCCATGATGCTATAATGCTAAGGAGCTGAACTAGATGTCCTAGATGTTTCAATCAATAGAATGGAACCGCCGAGGTTGGATATGCCGTGATGTTGAGACAATGCCAAGACAATGTGATAAACAGAAGCTGCAGAACAGTTAGCGTGGAAAAATACCATGTTCTAGAGCAGAACCTGAGAATTACATTCCCTTGATCCAGAGCCAAAGCCTAGGAGATCTCCTGCACAATGGTTGGAGTGAAATAGGTACCATGTTCTAGAGAAGAACCTGAGATTGGATTTCCCAAGATCCGAAGCCTAAGAGACCTCATGCACAATGGTTAGAGCACAACAGGTTATGATTTCTAGAGAAGAACCCCTGAGACTGGATTTCCCAAGCTCCGAAGCCTAAGAGACCTCATGCACAATGGTTAGAGCGCAACAGGTTCTGATTTCCAGAGAAGAACCCCTGAGACTGGATTTCCCAAACTCCGAAGCCTAAGAGACCTCATGCACAATGGTTAGAGCGCAACAGGTTCCGATTTCCAGAGAAGAACCCCTGAGACTGGATTTCCCAAGCTCCGAAGCCTAAGAGACCTCATGCACAATGGTTAGAGCGCAACAGGTTCTGATTTCCAGAGAAGAACCCCTGAGACTGGATTTCCCAAACTCCGAAGCCTAAGAGACCTCATGCACAATGGTTAGAGCGCAACAGGTTCCGATTTCCAGAGAAGAACCCCTGAGACTGGATTTCCATTGATGCCAAGCCAAAACCAAAACGTGTTAATGCACAACCGAAAGGAATCTTGAAAGGTCCTTCAAAAACCAGGGGGATTTAGAGACAGGCGGCAAACGCACCATTAACAGAAGCTCGATTTCACACCGAACAAATAATTTTATGCAGAGGAATGGCTGGAAGTTGATGCAGAAGCGATTTGAAGTGAAATCTTTGGGGGAGAGAGAAAGCCTTTTGAGAAACATAATTGAGTAAATGAAGCCTAAGTGTTCATTATACAGATGACTGCTTTTGTCACCATGTCATTTGCATACTTACAATCTCGGGCTCCTATTGATTTCTCCTTAGAAGTCGGATCATTCCGAAGCAATTTCTGAAAGCGCCGAAGATTAATAATAAAACGGTTATTGGGCTCATTAGGGCCGGGGGACCTGGGAGAGGCGCGGATTGGTGATCTGCTCATCAGAAACCTTTTCTCTCAGATACATACACAATGCACATTACTGTGAGTCTTATTGCTGTGGAGCTCTGTGATACGCTCATACACACTGCACATTACTGTAAGTTTTATTGCTGTGGAGCTCTGTGATACGCTCATACACACCACACATTACTGTGAATTTTATTGCTGTGGAGCTCTGTGTTACGCTCATACACACTGCACATTACTGTGAGTTTTATTGCTGTGGAGCTCTGTGATACGCTCATACACACCACACATTACTGTGAGTCTTATTGCTGTGGAGCTCTGTGATAAGCTCATACACACCACACATTACTGTGTGTTTTATTGCTGTGGAGCTCTGTGATACGCACAAACACACTGCACATTACTGTGAGTTTTATTGATGTGGAGCTCTGTGATACAGTAATGTGTGATGTGTATGAGTGTGAGTTTTATTGATGTGGAGCTCTATGATACACTCATACACACCACACATTACTGTGAGTTTTATTGCTGTGGAGCTCTGTGATACACTCTGCACGTTACTGTGAGTTTTATTGCTGTGGAGCTCTGTGATACGCTCATACACACTGCACATTACTGTGTGTTTTATTGCTGTGGAGCTTTGTGATACTCATACAAACTGCACATTACTGTCAGTTTTATTGATGTGGAGCTCTATGATACACTCATACACACCGCACATTACTGTGAGTTTTATTGCTGTGGCGCTCTGTGATACACTCTGCACGTTACTGTGAGTTTTATTGCTGTGGAGCTCTGTGATACGCTCATACACACCACACATTACTGTGAGTTTTATTGCTGTGGAGCTCTGTGATACACTCTGCACGTTACTGTGAGTTTTATTGCTGTGGAGCTCTGTGATACGCTCATACACACCACACATTACTGTGAGTTTTATTGCTGTGGCTTCTCTGTGATACAGTAATGTGTATGAGTGTGAATTTTCTTACTGTGCAGCTCTGTGATACGCTCATACACACTGATTTTTTTTGGGGGGTTGCTTCATCCTCAGACCCAGTCAGCAGTGTTTTGGTTTGGCTCTGCCAGCCATGTCTTTTCATGAGAGCCTCATTCAGATGCGGCCGATCCTCCCCGCCGCCAGGTGTCGCTGTGCATTTCTCTTCGGGAGGCGCCTGTGGTCGCTCCTTCCTGTCTTTTACCTCTCGATGGTGACCGCTTGCTTCCTGGTTACGAGCTGGCGGAAGAGCAACCCGGAAGTACGCGGCAAGTACACAGGTGTCAGGTGCAGCGGGAGGCGCCGTTGCTGACCGGAGAGTCCCGGGAGAGATTCGGGTGAAGCCCGCGGGCGGGGAGCAGACTCAGAGCTGGTGGAGTGAGTTTCCCGGCGGCGGCAGCTCTCGCCACGTCACCAAGTCCCAAACTACACGTCATCAGCTCATTGACTGGAACTTCCATCACACACCGTGGGGGCTGCTGGTGACACGTCACGCACTGCCCTTTCCTGGACCAAAACCCTATGATATGAGATAAGGGGTCACTTCTTCAACACGTCATCAGCCCCTTACTGGAGATCTTTGCTTCTGCTTTGTTTTTAACCCTAGGAAACGTCTTCCCCCCCCCCAGGACATCACCCCCCCCGGACATCACCCCCCCCAGGACATCACCCCCCCCAGGACATCACCCCCCCCCAGGACATCACCCCCCCCAGGAATCACCCCCCCCAGGACATCACCCCCCCCAGGACATCACCCCCCCCCAGGACATCACCCCCCCCAGGACATCACCCCCCCACCGGACATCACCCCCCCCAGGACATCACTCCCCCCCCGGGCATCACTTCACCCCCCCCCCAGGACATCACCCCCCCCGGACATCACCCCCCCCGGACATCACTCCTCCCCCCCCAGGACATCACTTCCCCCCAGGACATCACCCCCCCCCCCCCCGACATCACCCCCCCCCGGACATCACCCCCCCCAGGACATCACTCTCCCCCCCCCCCAGGACATCACTCTCCCCCCCCCCCAGGACATCACTCTCCCCCCCCCCCAGGACATCACTCTCCTCCCCCCCCCAGGACATCACTCTCCCTCTGGGACACAGCACCCTTGTTCTCCATAGGAAGACCTCATGACGTGTCTAACACCTCATCTTCTCCTTATATGAGATCTGGACCTTTTTTATATAAAAGCTTGCATTTATCTGCCTTGGTTTTTGCCCTGGGGGTCTTCTACCTCCAGCACCTCACTTATCCTCCACCTCAAAGACACCGGACCCCCATCTCCTGACGCGTCTGATACCTCACCCTCTGGCCTGTTTTTGATGTAAGGATTCTGTTTTGCCGCCTTGGATTCACAGGGGGGGGGGTCTGCCTCCTGCTGGACTTCACTTTCCCCCTCCTCTAGGACCGCTTGTTCTGTATAACACGCCAGCTGCCGGTTTTTCGGTGTATTTTGTGGAGATGTGATCACTACCTCAGCGTCTGTACCTTTTATACCAGGGTAATATTGTTTTGGCTCCAAACCTCTGTATATGCGACCAATCAAAACGTGCTCGTTTAGTATCACCGCTTGTGTATAAATAACCAACTCGTTTCAGCCTCTTCCTTCATCTCGATCACATAAATATAGAATTGTTTTGTTTTCCTCTCAGGAAGTCGTCATTATCTCAGGTTTTGCAGCGTTCGTGTGGAGCTTCTTATCATAAACCCATACGTTTCACCCCGCCAGCGTTTAAACATCATAAAAAGTGAGAGGTGGCGTCGGTTCACGCCGTCCTTAGCGTTACCTGCTCGATCATTTCCCACGGTGGCCGATCCCCGAGCTCCTGATTTAACCCTTTTTTTTTTTTTCCATCCATTACTTTTCTCGTGACTTTCATTTCCAAACGCCGTCCCGTCTTAATGGTTTGTTTCTATTTTTTTATTGCAGATTTTCACTTAAAGTCACTTTTTTGAATTAAATATTTTTCTAATCGGAGAGCAAGTTCATTTTTTTTTCATTTAAAGCTTTCTTTGTAGAGCGCGGCGCCCCAAACACATATATTCATTTCTCTGTGGATCGACTTGGGAAACCGCCGCCGCCGACATGGCTGCTTCCAACTGGGGCCTTATCATGAATATAGTGAACAGCATTGTGGGAGTCAGCGTGCTGACCATGCCGTTCTGCTTCAAGCAGGTGAGTCCGCGTCTCCCGACTTTTGCAATAAATAACACAAATCGCGACGCTGTGATTCGTGGGAAAATCCATTAAACAACGCGGGTTATTTTGGTAACTCTGCTTTGCGTTGAAATTGCAAACACACAAAAAAAAAATTCCCTGCAACATGTATAATTCATATGCTGTAGGAAGGAAATTAAGGCAGGTCCCCTGGGATTTCTTTTTGATTTCTTACTTGCAGCGTATGGATTATACATGCTGCGGGGTGGCATTCTTCATGCAATGTCCATCAGCATGAATAAATTATGGCTGATCTGGCAGCCCTAGTTGAAGCCGAGCCTGAATGTTTTTAGAAGATGTGTCTTTTATTGCTGCAAAGTCATTGGAATATGGCCTCGACCCCCTGAGCGCGATATGACGCGGGGAAGTGGTGTCTGGCGCTCATTGAATCTTGCGTTTTTGTCCTCTCGCTCTCACCTGGCATCGTCCCGTAGCTGAGCGTTGAGAGATGAAAATATTGCGCTCCAGCCAATCATCGCACACATATGAATTGGCGCGCCACGCTGCACTGATCGTTGGAGTGAGCGGTTCGGTGCCCCAGCAGGAGCTTTTGAAGATTGAGTATACTCGATCCTGGTATTGAATAGGTTAACGACTCTTTATTTAATTGTGCAGTGCGGCATCGTGCTGGGAACGCTCCTGCTCTTGCTGTGCTCCTGGATGACCCATCAGTCCTGCATGTTCCTGGTGAAAACGGCGACTGTCACCAAACGCAGGACGTACGCCGGTCTCGGTGAGTGACATATTGTTTTTATAAAGGCATATTCTTGTGTTCGACTGGTCCACAAACGGATCTGCCACCAACAGCATCACAATTATTTACCAAATAATGTTTATTGTTTTATAAAAAAATAGAGCTGCTGAGAAATGTGTTTTTACAGCTGAGCTGTGTCTTTCTGTCTCTTCACTCTGTAACTCGATATTGGTCCTCTCCCTGCTGCACAGAGCAGCAGAGACACCCTACCCCTCCTGTGATTCAGGACAATGGGGATCACAGGTTGGAGTCAGCGGGATGCTGAATGTGCCAAATAAAAAGCATTAACTCCTTGTATTCAGGAAAGATGTAAGTAGTTTATCTTGCTAAAAAAAGGGGCCACTCTGCACCCCCTGAATACTTTAGCCCAGGGCTGTCAGGCTCACAGTCCCTGAAATGTGCTGACTACAACTCCCAGAATTCCTTCAATGCAATAAATGGGCAGAGAATCATGGGGGTTGTAGTTCAGAAACATGTGGATGTCAGAGTTTAACAGCCCTGCTTTAGCCAACTAAAGCGTTCAGGCTGCGAGAAGAGCCCCCACTCCATCCCTGGTGTGCAGGTAGTGCTGTGTGAAGCAGAAGAGTTTCCTCCAACAGCAAAGCTGTCAGTCAGCAGGAGGGATTATGAAAATACCACTTAATAGGGACCGCCTCTGGCACCAATGACTGCGCTGACATCACCCTGTCTCTGAACGCTGGCAGCAGCGAGCATTCTGGGAGATGGCAGCCGAGGAATTTGCGGAACACAAGTCGCATACGTTATGCAAAGCACATCTGCCAAATTATTTAAAGGAAAGAAAAGGGAGCCCTATTCATAGGGTACCGACCCCTTTAAGGACCAGAGCAGTAATGCCGCTTTTGCCGTGTACATGTTCCCCTGTGATTTCCACTTTCTTATCTTCTGCACCTGCACATGTTATAGAACGCTTTGTATTAATGTTCAATGCCTTTAATCGTTTAAAGCCCTGCACGGTGTGACGGCATAGACCGACATGCAACCCTTGATAGATCATGCTGTTATTGTCAGCATCGAGCGACCAAATAATGACCCTCGCGTCCTGCGTGATGCCTTTCGCCATGATATGTAATTTTCCTTTATCCTGGGATCACACATCCGGTCACTGGAAGCTTTATTCCAGACCGGTCTTTCCTTCGCTCTGCGTTTAGTTTTGTGTCCGGCACTTTGGGATGGGATCTAATATCTTGAATCCCGCCGTGCAGGGCTAGATAACATATTTTCTTTAATACCCCTCTGCCAGCGACATTTGTTCCATATTACGGCATCTCGCGCCGACCTCTGACACGAGCCTCCGGGACCATCTGTAAAACATTCCCGTCGCTCCCACGGCACGCATCAACCTTGTGCAGAGATGTCTGCGGAATCGCCTTCCGGAGCTACATGTTTATTAACGGATACTGAGTTAAAGTTAACAGTGCAACGCTCTATGTACTTGTCCATTAGTATGTATGTCTGTGACTCAATGATGTCATAGGATGCACTGTGATGTAATACCTTATGATCGTCATACAGGGGCAGTAATAAGAAGGGTAGAAATTGTGATTCTAAATGTTGTTTTTGTGTATATTGTGAAACATTACAGTAAAATGCACAGCTTGCGAATCCCTTACCCTAAATTCTGCAATCCATAAACCCGATCGCTGACATGACATCACAAGTGTTAGATCCCACCTCTGACCTCATGTGACGGGGCCAAAATGATTAAAATCCTTTATAAACGCCCTTCAGGCTGTGTGTATGAAACGTATAGACTTTGGTCTCTTAAAATATCTCGTTATTTTATGCAAATATCCCAAGATCTCTATAATCCCCAATCCAGAGCACTCCTTGTCCCGAGCCGTCCAGATTAAGGGACGCTTGGCCTGTGTGTGAGTTTGTAATCCTGTATATAAAGTGGCTGCTCGTTTTGGGGTGCTGAGCTATGGCTACCAGAATCCGACGCACTGGTTTCCTGTTTCAGAGTGGGTGGAAATAAAAATGCTAGGAATCAAACTTGTAGAGTTTCAGTGCCTCGGGGGAAGGTGTTTCGTGCCGGACATGCTCTGCTGAGCACTTCCTCACAAACAGGAAGTTGAAGGGAAATCACCCGAGTGCTAAGCATCATCTTTTTTGTCATTATACAGAGAAGGTTTATATGTATTGCTGCTGATTTTTTTTGTTAGGAGTCACCTCTAAGAAACTAGTCTACCTCGAGTGAATGTCCCATGGACCTTTGCTGTACATAATATGGCAGCTGCCAAGGAAAATGAATGTGTGAGGCGGGCACTGGGTACCAGTTGGATGCCGAGCCCAAGGTCCATCATTGGATGATAACAAGGTCACTGAGTAGGTCCCTGCGTTGGCAGAACACGCAGGGAGGACGATGCCGCATGTCTCAGCAGATTCAGGTTAATGAGATACATCTGTGACATCAGACACGTCCGGCTAATCATAGACTATCACCACGATGCCGGTTCCTGTGACTTCCCCCGCAGCTATTACCGTGCTCGCTAACACCGTCTCCTTCCTTCCTCTCCTAGCGTTCCACGCCTACGGAAAAGCCGGGAAGATGCTGGTGGAGACAAGGTAAATGCACAGTAAAATATATACCAACCCGAAATATCAGCGCGTTCATTTATCTATTTATCCTAACTGTTGTCAAAAGTTGGCAGCCCCCCCCCCCCTCGTCACACCCGGTGATCGCTCCCGATGTGCTTAGCCCGGGTCGTTTGGATGCTGCCTCATTAACACACCCGAGTGCTTCACACAATCCAGCCACGTTTCTACATCTGTATAGTAGTTGCTGCTCGCTTTGGCTCCCTGGATACTCCTGAATGTTTCCCATGGTGCTCCGGCATCCTGAAGGTTACAGTAATGGGGGGGGGGGCTACATTACAGGCTGGCCTTTAGGCAATGAGGGGCGCAGGGGGAAAATAAACCCCCAGCAAGTGATTCATTTACTGGGTGGTGATCTGGGAGTTTGAGGAGTTAATTCCCTGATACACATGCCTTGATCAACCCTTCCACAGCATGGTAACCTTGCCGCTGCCACAGCATGGTGGGGTAACCGTGCCACCACCACAGCATGGTGGCGTAACCGTGCCACCACCACAGCATGGTGGGGTAACCGTGCCGCCACCACAGCATGGTGGGGTAACCGTGCCGCCGCCACAGCATGGTGGGGTAACCCTGCCGCCGCCACAGCATGGTGGGGTAACCCTGCCGCCGCCACAGCATGGTGGGGTAACCCTGCCTCCGCCGCAGCATGGTGGGGTAACCCTGCCTCCGCCGCAGCATGGTGGGGTAACCCTGCCTCCGCCGCAGCATGGTGGGGTAACCCTGCCGCCGCGCAGCATGGTGGGGTAACCCTGCCTCCGCCGCAGCATGGTGGGGTAACCCTGCCTCCGCCGCAGCATGGTGGGGTAACCCTGCCTCCGCCGCAGCATGGTGGGGTAACCCTGCCTCCGCCGCAGCATGGTGGGGTAACCCTGCCTCCGCCGCAGCATGGTGGGGTAACCCTGCCGCGCCGCAGCATGGTGGGGTAACCCTGCCGCCGCCGCAGCATGGTGGGGTAACCCTGCCTCCGCCGCAGCATGGTGGGGTAACCCTGCCTCCGCCGCAGCATGGTGGGGTAACCCTGCCGCCGCGCAGCATGGTGGGGTAACCCTGCCGCCGCCGCAGCATGGTGGGGTAACCCTGCCGCCGCCGCAGCATGGTGGGGTAACCCTGCCGCCGCCGCAGCATGGTGGGGTAACCCTGCCGCCGCCGCAGCATGGTGGGGTAACCCTGCCGCCGCCGCCGCAGCATGGTGGGGTAACCCTGCCGCCGCCGCAGCATGGTGGGGTAACCCTGCCGCCGCGCAGCATGGTGGGGGTAACCTGCCGCCGCCGCAGCATGGTGGGGTAACCCTGCCGCCGCCGCAGCATGGTGGGGTAACCCTGCCGCCGCCGCAGCATGGTGGGGTAACCCTGCCGCCGCCGCAGCATGGTGGGGTAACCCTGCCGCCGCCGCAGCATGGTGGGGTAACCCTGCCGCCGCCGCAGCATGGTGGGGTAACCCTGCCGCCGCCGCAGCATGGTGGGGTAACTCTGCCACATCATGGTGGGGTAACCCTGCCGCCGCCGCAGCATGGTGGGGTAACCCTGCCGCGCCGCAGCATGGTGGTAACCCTGCCGCCGCGCAGCATGGTGGGGTAACCCTGCCGCCGCCGCAGCATGGTGGGGTAACCCTGCCGCCGCCGCCGCAGCATGGTGGGGTACCCTGCCGCCGCCGCAGCATGGTGGGGGTAACCTGCCGCCGCCGCAGCATGGTGGGGTAACCCTGCCGCCGCCGCAGCATGGTGGGGGTAACCTGCCGCCGCCGCAGCATGGTGGGGGTAACCTGCGCCGCCGCAGCATGGTGGGGGTAACCTGCCGCCGCCGCAGCATGGTGGGGTAACCCTGCCGCCGCCGCAGCATGGTGGGGTAACCCTGCCGCGCCGCAGCATGGTGGGGTAACCCTGCCGCCGCCGCAGCATGGTGGGGGTAACCTGCCGCCGCCGCAGCATGGTGGGGTAACCCTGCCGCCGCCGCAGCATGGCGGGGTAACCCTGCCGCCGCCGCAGCATGGCGGGGTAACCCTGCCGCCGCCGCAGCATGGTGGGGTAACCCTGCCGCCGCCGCAGCATGGTGGGGTAACCCTGCCGCCGCCGCAGCATGGTGGGTAACCCTGCCGCCGCCGCAGCATGGTGGGGTAACCCTGCCGCCGCCGCAGCATGGCGGGGTAACCCTGCCGCCGCCGCAGCATGGCGGGGTAACCCTGCCGCCGCCGCAGCATGGTGGGGTAACTCTGCCACATCATGGTGGGGTAACCCTGCCGCCGCCGCAGCATGGCGGGGTAACTTTGCCGCCGCCGCAGCATGGCGGGGTAACTTTGCCGCCGCCGCAGCATGGTGGGGTAACTCTGCCACATCATGGTGGGGTAACTTTGCCGCCGCCGCAGCATGGTGGGGTAACTTTGCCGCCGCCGCAGCATGGTGGGGTAACTTTGCCGCCGCCGCAGCATGGTGGGGTAACTTTGCCGCCACCGCAGCATGGTGGGGTAACTCTGCCGCCGCCGCAGCATGGTGGGGGTAAACCTGCCACAGCGTATGGGGTTATCCCTGGTGCCGGGCTTTGCCTGGGCTGCAGAAAGGCTCTTATAAAGATGGTGCCGCCCTGTAGGTAAGAATGACAGCTGCACCTTAATAACACATCTGGCTTTTCCTTCACTTTTGATCTGTGCAGACGCCGAGCCCAGGATCTGGCAGCGCTGGTGATGGCACAGGGTGGACATGCCAGTTGCCCATTGAGGGGACATGCCCTTGGTGCTGCTGATGTTGCAGATTGTATGTTTATGTCCTTACATGCCGCTTTCCCTCTTCTTTTCAGCATGATCGGGTTGATGCTGGGCACCTGCATCGCGTTCTACGTTGTGATCGGAGACTTGGGGTCCTCATTCTTCGCCAGGCTGCTCGGGCTCGAGGTAAAACGTGTGTGCCGGCTGGCCATGAAAATCCTAGAGCAGGGTCAGCATCCTCCAGATGTTTTGGGACTACATCTCCCATAGTGCTCTGGCACTTGTGAGGTTGAGCTTCATGGACCATGTAGTTCCATAACATCTGGAGGGTCGTGGTTGCTGCTGACTCCTGTCCTAGGTGTTTGGGGCTCGTAGGCCCCTTTACGTGACGCTAATGATCATGAACATCAGGGATGGGCCAGTGACAAACTGGAAACCAAAGCCCCAACCAGGAAATACAACATCTTCCCCCATCACTACTTTTCCTTAAACGCTCCTGTTTTATCCATCCCGGTCTCGTCCAGTGCAGAGTATATGGGAGGGTCGGGGTAAGGATCCTCGCAGGGCTAGTGCTGTGATCGGTGCTTAATGCGTGTGTCGTTCTGCAGGTGAGCGAAGGTTTCCGCGTCTTCCTCCTGTTCACGGTGTCACTGTGCATCGTCCTGCCTCTCAGCCTCCAGCGTAACATGATGGCCTCCATCCAGTCCTTCAGCGCCATGGCTCTCATGTTCTACACGGTCTTCATGTTCGTGGTGAGTAACTATGAGGAGGTCCTGCACGCCCGCAGCGACACTGGCACACCCATCACTAAACTCCTCTCTCTCAGCGAGCTGGGGGTCACACTTACTATCGCTCCTGCTCAGATACTTTTTGCTTGAAGAGCTTACACTCTAAACCAATGTTAACCAGAAGAGCTTCTTCAGTCCCATAGGAAGAGGTTTGCAGGTAAGAGGCTGGCCTCCATATTCCTCCAGAAAAAGGAGGCCAGAGCTTCCCTAGTGCTCCAAAACCAAATAGAAACCCCTGGGGACAACTCACAAATGTACACAAGCCTCACAGTTACACAGACACGCACACACAAATCCATCACACACGCACACACAAATCCATCACACACACACACACAAATCCATCACACACACACACACAAATCCATCACACACGCACACACAAATCCATCACACACGCACACACAAATCCATCACACACGCACACACAAATCCATCACACACACACACAAATCCATCACACACACACACAAATCCATCACACACACACACAAATCCATCTCACACACAAATCCATCACACACACACACAAATCCATCACACACACACACAAATCCATCACACACACACACAAATCCATCACACACACACAAATCCATCACACACACACAAATCCATCACACACACACAAATCCATCACACACACACAAATCCATCACACACACACAAATCCATCACACACACACAAATCCATCACACACACACAAATCCATCACACACACACAAATCCATCACACACACACAAATCCATCACACACACACAAATCCATCACACACACACAAATCCATCACACACACACAAATCCATCACACACACACAAATCCATCACACACACACAAATCCATCACACACACACAAATCCATCACACACACACAAATCCATCACACACACACAAATCCATCACACACACACAAATCCATCACACACACACACAAATCCATCACACACACACACAAATCCATCACACACACACACAAATCCATCACACGCACGCACGCACAAATCCATCACACGCACAAATCCATCACACGCACAAATCCATCGCACGCACGCACAAATCCATCGCACGCACGCACGCACGCACAAATCCATCGCACGCACGCACGCACAAATCCATCGCACGCACGCACGCACAAATCCATCGCACGCACGCACGCACAAATCCATCGCACGCACGCACGCACAAATCCATCGCACGCACGCACGCACAAATCCATCGCACGCACGCACGCACAAATCCATCGCACGCACGCACGCACAAATCCATCGCACGCACGCACGCACAAATCCATCGCACGCACGCACGCACAAATCCATCGCACGCACGCACGCACAAATCCATCGCACGCACGCACGCACAAATCCATCGCACGCACGCACGCACAAATCCATCGCACGCACGCACGCACAAATCCATCGCACGCACGCACGCACAAATCCATCGCACGCACGCACGCACAAATCCATCGCACGCACGCACGCACAAATCCATCGCACGCACGCACGCACAAATCCATCGCACGCACGCACGCACAAATCCATCGCACGCACGCACAAATCCATCGCACGCACGCACGCACAAATCCATCGCACGCACGCACGCACAAATCCATCGCACGCACGCACGCACAAATCCATCGCACGCACGCACGCACAAATCCATCGCACGCACGCACGCACAAATCCATCGCACGCACGCACGCACAAATCCATCGCACGCACGCACAAATCCATCGCACGCACGCACAAATCCATCGCACGCACGCACAAATCCATCGCACGCACGCACAAATCCATCGCACGCACGCACAAATCCATCGCACGCACGCACAAATCCATCGCACGCACGCACAAATCCATCACACGCACGCACGCACAAATCCATCACACGCACGCACGCACAAATCCATCACACGCACGCACGCACAAATCCATCACACGCACGCACGCACAAATCCATCACACGCACGCACGCACAAATCCATCACACGCACGCACACACAAATCCATCACACGCACGCACACACAAATCCATCACACGCACGCACACACAAATCCATCACACGCACGCACACACAAATCCATCACACGCACGCACACACAAATCCATCACACGCACGCACACACAAATCCATCACACGCACGCACACACAAATCCATCACACGCACGCACACACAAATCCATCACACGCACGCACACACAAATCCATCACACGCACGCACACACAAATCCATCACACGCACGCACACACAAATCCATCACACGCACGCACACACAAATCCATCACATACATCACACAGACACGACACACACAAATCCATCACATACATCACACAGACACGACACACACAAATCCATCACACAGACACGTTGCACCTGTTTGTTAATCTCACATTGTCCCTTATCCGGCATGTTTTGTGGACCCGTTGCTTCTCAGTGTGACCTGCAGACAGAGGGGAATGGATTCTTTATCAAGGTGTCTCATGGGATTGATTTCCAGCATGCAACCTATGGATTCTATGTACTGCAGGGCAGCACTTCTCACACACCGCCCATCTGCACATATAATATTTCCATACAAGCAACAAGAATCTGACAAACCCCACATATTGTGCGCGTATATAATACATCCATTTTCACGCTGCCTGCAGGTCCCTTTTAATATGACCGCTGTGGACACGTTTGTCATGTGAGTAGGGAAATACAATTCTCTGGCTCTCCGCGCTCATCTGGGACAATGTCAGCATTTAATCCCTGTGGAAGGGAACAAGTTGGTCTTTGTATATGGTGACTGCAGGGACAGGGAGGGGGCCTTGCCCTTTAACCTCTAATGCACTGAGGCTGTCACGGTGCCCTGGAGGGTCCATTAAAGCAGAAGGCCAAGATGTAGGATTGTGTAAACAGGAATGTGGGGCATCATGGGAATATGCTTTACGGGAATGTCAGTGGATGCTGAGGGCGGCCGTCCAGCCGTGGCGGCAGAGGATTAACCCATAGAAGTGATCAGAGGTGCATTTGATTGTCCTGACTGAGATTTCTTTGCGGGCCGCCTCGATGGGGGCAAAGGGTCCTCGTTTCGCTTGCCTTGTAGTGAGAATATACCGTTTTGTAGCTGGTTTTGGAAGGTTTTCCCTCCCTCGTTACAGCTCAGGATCCTCTCACCTCTGTGACTTTTTATTAACCCTTTCTATAGCCTGAAGGCGCTGTAAGCAGCGAGTGCATTACGGGTCGAGTTTGCTTCACAGAATAACGAGAGCGTAAGCCCTTTCTCGCTCGTGTAATTTAATCATGCGCCCCTCGCCTGCTTCATGCGTTAATTAGAGCCGGATCGGTTTACCGCGCGGCCTTTCCATACGGGTCACGATCTCTCTCCTACGTGATGGGGGGGGGGTCATCGCTAAACCTGATAATGCGGGAGAGGGGGGGGCCTCCAGGGAATTGGAAATTCAAGACCAAAACAGCCGAGAGGAAAATCTACACCTGGCGAGTTTTCCAGTCCGGCTACCTTTTCCTTACGTTTCCTCCACAAAGGACCATATGTCACTGGATGAGAAGGGATTGCTTCACCCCCCCCCCCCCCCGGGACCTGGGAAGATCAGGGTCAGGGAGCAGAGTCCGTAGTATACAGGAGGCCACTGAATGGATACAATTAACTCACTGTGGGCTGTAAATGTTTTTTTCCCCATTGCTAAAATGCTTCTTTTACTAGACTGGAGATTATGTATATCATAAATTAGCTGATGCAAAGTGTGAGCAGCAGAGCAGACACCTCTCAGACAGCATCTTCACACGAGGCCGGGGTAGGAAAGATGTACAGACAAGCCTTGTATTCCGAGCCTCATGATGCCCGGGCGGCCACGTGGCCTGCAGCATTCTGCCACGGCTGCCATAACGCCACGAGGCATAATATTACAGGGAAGTGACCTTTAAAACATTTAAAGGGACACAATAGGGTTAAAACAGGATGGGGGGAGCAAAGGGGTTAATAATTATCCCTGGCTCCTCTCCTCCGCACCCCTCCTCCTTTTTTAACCCTTTTGTCCTGGTTTTTATCAAGCTACTAAGCTCTTCTGGACATGATGTGCTGGCGGCTTCCTGTGGCTGCAGCATGTCATGTGACCGCAGGTAGCTGGACATGTCCTCCTGATCCATTGGCTCTCGGGGCGTTGGGAGCCTTCAGTTGGAGCCGTTCCGGAAAGTGGTCCCGCTTATGGGCGGAGCTAATCGCCTGCACTCACAGGGCGGAGTAATGGCATGAAGTGGTCGCGGTGCCCAGAGGGTCCCTCAACGCTTAAATAATGGCTACTAGAATATTGAGCTGCGGCATTTCTTTAAAACCATTTATTTTCTTCCTTCCAGATCGTTCTGTCCTCTTTCAAGCACGGCCTCTTCGACAGGCAATGGATGGAGCGCGTCAGCTACGTCCGCTGGGAGGGGATCTTCCGCTGCATTCCCATCTTTGGGATGTCCTTTGCCTGTCAATCGTACGTCTATTTCACGTCATGTGCTAAATATCTGTGTCCTTTGGCCTTCACAGAGTGTGTGTGTGTGTGTATACTGTGTATGTAGTGTGTGTGTGTGTGTGTATACTGTGTATGTAATGTGTGTGTGTATACTGTGTATGTAATGGGTGTGTGTGTGTGTATACTGTGTATGTAATGGGTGTGTGTGTGTGTATACTGTGTATGTAATGGGTGTGTGTGTGTGTATACTGTGTATGTAATGGGTGTGTGTGTGTGTGTATACTGTGTATGTAATGGGTGTGTGTGTGTGTGCACAGTGTATGTAATGGGTGTGTGTGTGCACAGTGTATGTAATGGGTGTGTGTGCGTGTGTGTATGTAATGGGTGTGTGTCATGGGATGAGGTAGGAGAGTGTGAGGAGGCTGTGTGTCACTCTGTGCCACGGCTATGTATCCTGTGCCCGGGGAGCCGCGCCTCACTCTGTGCCGCGCCTCACTCTGTGCCGCGGCTATGTATCCTGTGCCCGGGGAGCCGCGCCTCACTCTGTGCCGCGCCTCACTCTGTGCCGCGGCTATGTATCCTGTGCCCGGGGAGCCGCGCTTCACTCTGCGCCGCGGCTATGTATCCTGTGCCCGGGGAGCCTCGCCTTACTCTGTGCCGCTGCTATGTATCCTGTGCCCGGGGAGCCGCGCCTCACTCTGCGCCGCGGCTATGTATCCTGTGCCCGGGGAGCCTCGCCTTACTCTGTGCCGCTGCTATGTATCCTGTGCCCGGGGAGCCGCGCGTCACTCTGTGCCGCGGCTATGTATCCTGTGCCCGGGGAGCCGCGCCTCACTCTGCGCCGCGGCTATGTATCCTGTGCCCGGGGAGCCGCGCCTCACTCTGCGCCGCGGCTATGTATCCTGTGCCCGGGGAGCCGCGCTTCACTATGCGCCGCGGCTATGTATCCTGTGCCCGGGGAGCCGCGCTTCACTCTGCGCCGCGGCTATGTATCCTGTGCCCGGGGAGCCGCAAGTCACTCTGTGCCGCGGCTATGTATCCTGTGCCCGGGGAGCCGCGCCTCACTCTGTGCCGCGGCTATGTATCCTGTGCCCGGGGAGCCGCGCCTCACTCTGTGCCGCGGCTATGTATCCTGTGCCCGGGGAGCCGCGCCTCACTCTGTGCCGCGGCTATGTATCCTGTGCCTGGGGAGCCGTGCTTCACTCTGCGCCGCGGCTATGTATCCTGTGCCCGGGGAGCCGCGCTTCACTCTGCGCCGCGGCTATGTATCCTGTGCCCGGGGAGCCGCGCTTCACTCTGCGCCGCGGCTATGTATCCTGTGCCCGGGGAGCCGCGCTTCACTCTGCGCCGCGGCTATGTATTCTGTGCCCGGCGAGCCACACTTCCTAAGCACTGCGCGTAGAGGGGGAGTAAAGGAGACGCTCGTCATGCCGCTTTCCGTGCTCGTCCTCGGGTGCAGAATCACACGTTGCTGATTTGTGTCATTTTACTCTGTGCTCGTTTTTCTCCAGTAAACGAACCGGGTCGGTTTCGTAGCTGTGGAGCTGCTCCTCCACTCAATCCCTCATCCAACACTGGTCCCTTGTTCCCAGTTAAATGTCCCTTTCATGGTCCTGGTCTGTGCTTCGTCCGTGGGCAGTTTTCTTCTTTCAGCCAGGTTTAATTAAGGTGGCTGACCTTTCACCTTCAGAGTAGCGGGTCACTGGCCGTCTATAGTGACCCCGTCTGCTGATAGGGTGACATGAAGTCAAATGCTTAAAAATGAACCCCCCCCCCCATCTCCCAACTGCTTGCTGGAGCTCTAGTCACCGCGTACAGGCCAGCAGAGCAGGTATAAGTCTACTCCACCTGTGGGGGATTTGTTTGGCCTCTGCTGCCATTGTAGCCATTACTTGTCATGTCCTATAAGCATGATCTAACAGCGTGACATCACAGAAAGGTAGAGCAGCACATGGGATCCTAAACGATTGGGGGCCTAAATATTTCTCCATCGAAGCCATCCAATTATGGGCTTCTTCAGTCATCCAGACAGCCGATCGTGGGCCGCTTCCGTCATCCAGACCAGCCGATGGTGGGCCGCTTCAGTCATCCAGACCGGCCGATGGTGGGCCGCTTCAGTCATCCAGACCGGCCGATGGTGGGCCGCTTCCGTCATCCAGACCGGCTGATGGTGGGCCGCTTCCGTCATCCAGACCAGCCGATGGTGGGCTGCATTCCGTCATCCAGACCGGCCGATGGTGGGTCGCTTCCGTCATCCAGACCGGCCGATGGTGGGCCGCATTCCGTCATCCAGACCGGCCGATGGTGGGTCGCTTCCGTCATCCAGACCGGCCGATGGTGGGCCGCTTCCGTCATCCAGACCGGCCGATGGTGGGCCGCATTCCGTCATCCAGACCGGCCGATGGTGGGCCGCATTCCGTCATCCAGACCGGCCGATGGTGGGCCGCATTCCGTCATCCAGACCGGCCGATGGTGGGCCGCATTCCGTCATCCAGACCGGCCGATGGTGGGCCGCATTCCGTCATCCAGACCGGCCGATGGTGGGCCGCATTCCGTCATCCAGACCGGCCGATGGTGGGCCGCATTCCGTCATCCACAACACAACTCCTCGAACAACATCGCATGATGGGGCTGGACACACAATGTGTCTGCACTCATGTACCCCGTTACTCATGCAACTGTGTGGGTAATCCCAGTGTAAAAGGAAACAGTTTGCAGGTCATGTACGGACAGCCACTCTGTTCGCCCTACGCAACCTCCCAGTTCACTATACGCCAGCTCGCCCTCTGCCACCTCGCCCTCTGCCACCTCGCCCTCTGCCACCTCGCCCTCTGCCACCTCCCGGCTAGCCCTCTGCCACTCCTTTTTTTTTCTACTTCCATCCACCTGGTCGACAGGAAAGTAATTAAGAGAAATCTTCTTGATTGCTTGTTGAAACGTAAGCTGCCCTGCGATGCCAAGCGATGCCAGAAGACGGGCAAGAAGCCGGGCATGCAGGGATTAGAGGTAGAGCGTGTCCACAAAAGCTTGCAATCTAGAATGGGTTTTGATTCAGGGATTTATTTACCCCTAAATTGCTGCTGAGCTTTGCTGGAGTAACGCGGTGTTGGTGCTAGAGGAGCACCCAGGCTACCAGCATTTTGATCCACTGGTCATTTGTTTAGTAGCCCATGGGCTTTCCTGTCGCGTGCGTTGCCCGTCCCCCATTACCCCCCCTCTGGTATCTGTCAGCACCTGCCCGGTCTGTCGCATCTGCGAGCAGCTCGTACGTTTTCTAACACTTGCATAATGAAATGATAACATGGCGTGTTGGCTTGCGTCGGCCGCAGAGGAGGAGGAGGAGGACGCATCCCAAATAAAACAAACCCAGTGCTCCAGAGATCTCTCAGCCGACGCTGCGGCTCTGCCGGAGGGACGGGGGACGATTTGGGTTTGATACAAGAATATTAATGCACTTTGTGAAATTGCGGTGTGACTTATTCTGATAAAACCTCTCTCCTCACAGCGGCCTCTCCATGAGACATTTATTACCCCTCGCACGCCATTTATCAGCGTGGGACACGTCCAACATCACCGGCGTCCTCTGCACCTTCACCTGTGCGTGCTTTGCTGGCTGTTACTACGGACACATTCCGTCCCTTTTGTGGACAAATGTGATTGTGGGACTTTTATATTGTGTTCCCAGGGCATCATGGGATTTTTCTTTCTTTGCACACATTATTGCAGAGATATCGGTGTATTTAGATCGATTTCTTTACACGTCACCCATATAAAGCTGCTTATATTCGGCAAATTCTAGACAAAAATAGCCGTATTTTAAAGGCTTAGTTTTGCCTTTTGGTTCTTAAAATTTGCAACTTTTATGTCAACTTGCCACAATTACTGGTAATGGCACCGGAAAGCCCAGTTTGCAGGGGCACAGGCGAGGCTCAGGTGGTAGTGGATTGCACAAGGATTGCGACTAATGGGCCAAAATAGTATGTTTTAGAAAATATTTTCCTGGTTTTGTATTTTGTTGCTGGTATTTTAAATGTTTTTCTCTTGTATGTTTAGAAAATATTTTTTTCTCTGTCACTGGGCGCATCCATTGTGTGATATTTTCCTCTATATGTGTTACTGGGTGCATCCATTGTATGATATTTTCCTCTATATGTGTCACTGGGCGCATCCATTGTATGATATTTTCCTCTATATGTGTCACTGAGCGCATCCATTGTGTGATATTTTCCTCTATATGTGTCACTGGGTGCATCCATTGTGTGATATTTTCCTCTATATGTGTCACTGGGTGCATCCATTGTGTGATATTTTCCTCTATGTGTCAGTGGGCGCATCCATTGTGTGATATTTTCCTCTATATGTGTCACTGGGCGCATCCATTGTGTGATATTTTCCACTATATGTGTCACTGGGCGCATCCATTGTGTGATATTTTCCTCTATGTGTCACTGGGTGCATCCATTGTGTGATATTTTCCTCTATATGTGTTACTGGGTGCATCCATTGTATGATATTTTCCTCTATATGTGTCACTGGGCGCATCCATTGTGTGATATTTTCCACTATATGTGTCACTGGGTGCATCCATTGTGTGATATTTTCCTCTAGATGTGTCACTGGGTGCATCCATTGTGTGATATTTCCCTCTATATGTGTCACTGGATGCATCCATTGTGTGATATTTCCCTCTATATGTGTCACTGGATGCATCCGTTGTGATATTTTGTAGCTTTTCATCACTTGCTCCTCACTGTGTGGCTTTGGCCATAGAATGGGTCAGTCACTGACTCCCATCATTGTATTGTTGTGTGGGATGTATTCAAAGGACATCACCAGGAGGGAGATTAAAAGGCTTTTAAGCTCATTTAGCTGTCAGGTCTTTTCTCAGGTAGCCTGGGGAACACAATACACCCCCTGCAACCTTATTTAAACATTCCCTCCTCCATCTCAACTGTTATGTAAATAATTTATAAGATAAACAAGAGCAATAAAGTGAAACTCTTACACAGATTTTGGTAAATGTTGCATCATGGAAAAAATCCACAAAATGGAATCGGGAGATAAAATTAACCCTACATTTATTTTTTCCTTTTTACAAGGAATTACTTCAAAGAAAAAAAAAAAAATCATCAGCAGCATGTGTTTTATACTGTGTTTTATAATGTACTGTGAGAGGGTTATTAGCTAACTGTGCTGTATGAAAAGGGGGTCAACTACAACTCCGTGCCTGCTCTAACTAGAAACCACAGGGCCCAGATATTGAAGGCCCTCCACCCTAGGCAACAACATACTTTGCCCGCCCCTGCTGTCCCCGTGGACTGGACCCCTCCAGGTCCACAATGTTGCCCAGACAATCAGTGCCCCATTTTTTTTTTCCCCCCGGTCCAATTCAGCCCATCCCATTGTCAATGTAATGTGCACCATGTAGATCTCATAGAGAAGCCACAGCAATAAAACTCACAGTAATGTGTGGTGTGTGTGTGAGCGTATCACAGAGCTGCACAGCAATAAAACTCACAGTAATGTGCGGTGTGAGCGTATCACAGAGCTCCACAGCAATAAAACTCACATTAATGTGCGGTGTGTATGAGCGTATCAGAGCTCCACAGCAATAAACAGTAATGTGTGGTGCTAACCCGGCTGTCAGGCCCCGTGCATCTGATTGTGGGCCTCCCCCAGCTTCAAGGGCCCAGGTATTGTGTCACTCTCTGCACCCCTGGTAGTTTGGCCCCTGCACATAATGTTTGGTGTGTGTTTTGTGCCTTTGTGTTGGCTGATGTGTTACTTGTTACATATGAACGTTCTGTTTCTGATACACATGACAGTATTCTCGGTGCTGTGTGTATGGGAACACTTGTATTTCCCGTATGTTTATTTGTTTTATCTCGGCGCTTTTACACTTTGCTCTGTCCCTGTTTTTGTGTCATTTTACTCTTTCTTTGTTCCTAGCCAAGTCCTGCCGACGTACGACAATCTGGACGAGCCGTCCGTGAAGAGCATGAGCTCCATCTTCGCTCTGTCGCTGAATGTGGTGACCACGTTCTATGTGACCGTAAGTTTTTTTTTTTTTGCCGGGTGATCCGTCAGATCTGTGTTCATAGCAGCGTCCTGCGTGGCAGCCAACGTGTCCTGCGTGGCAGCCAACGTGTCCTGCGTGGCAGCCAACGTGTCCTGCGTGGTAGCCAGCGTGTCCTGCGTGGTAGCCAGCGTGTCCTGCGTGGTAGCCAGCGCGTCCTGCGGCCGATCCAGTCTCCTGGAAAATGGATTAAATGACTGGGGTGATCCCGTCTTTTATGACCGCATCATTACATTCATTGTTTTAAAATACATTCTGCTCGTTCTACCCCAGTGCTGGCAAACCGTGGCACCCTCGGTCCTTCTAAAACTTAATGTCCCATGATGCTCAGCCATGTTTAAGTGTGATTAAGCATCATGGGACATGTAGTTCTGAAACCTCAGGTGTACCAAGATTTGCAGTGCTGTCGTACAGTTTATGGGTCGGTGCTTGGATATAAATGGTTTTCCGTGGTCGCCGGTCCTTTAGGGTAAAGAGCATGAGGCCAAATCTTAAATACGGGGGCCTGACCTCTTCCCTGCCGCTCAGTGCTGTCACTGCAGACCCCGCGTTGCCCCTACTCTGCACATAATGATTTATCAATCTGTACCGAGCGCTGCCGGGTGCCGTGACATGGGAATGACTGGGTATGGACCAAGAGAAGACAAAGCTACTCCGAGTTTTTTTGGGGACGTCACATGGCAAATATCAGCCTTAAAAACGATCACCGTTAAAAGACGGCTTTTTAATTATTTACGTTGAACTGTGACCTAACGATGATGTCATATGGATCATTCCACTGAATGTCTTTGGTTTTATAAGCGCTGGCGGCTTCCACCTGACCCAGCTCAGCAGACCCTCCACCACCCCACGTAGACACGCACTGAGGTCTCAGCGCTTCTCATGTATCTCCCCACAGGTGGGTTTCTTTGGCTACGTCAGCTTCACCGAAACCATCGCCGGCAACGTGCTGGTGAACTTCCCCTCCAACCTGGTGACGGAGATGATCAGGGTTGGGTTCATGATGTCGGTGGCGGTGGGCTTCCCCATGATGATATTACCGTGCAGACAGGCGCTCAACACGCTCCTCTTCGAGCAGCAGCAGGTGAGGCCGTGCAGATGAGGAGGCTTGGGGGGAATATGAAAGATTTGGAAAGTCCCCCCCCACTGCTTTTATTTAAGATCCTCAGGACAAACCACCTGCGTCTTTAATATCACAATCCAAGGGGACCTTTTCATCTGGATCTAGGGGGTGACAAGGCCCTATTTAAAGGGTCTGTGTAGGATGTTCTCGCTTGGGGATCTCTGCAACCTTTACTCCCAGGTGTTTTGTACTACATTCCCCTTAATGGTCTGACACCCAGCTGACTAAGCTGCTTCATGGGATATGTAGTTCCAACACATCTTGAGAGTGGGCGGGCGGCAAAGTTGCTGAACCACCAGCAAATCCAGGGTTAAATGATCTGCTTCTTAACACACATTAACACAAGATTCAGTCACATGTAATCTCATTCCAGTGCATTTACAAACTCTGTGCATTTATTTGGCGCGCAGAGGCTCCCTCTGGTGGCCAGTTGGTGATGCTGCAGGTCTAATCCAGCCTGCCGTAATGTTTCCTTTGGAGACTGTGAAGTCCCAGGACATTGACCGTCTTGCCCGTTGCACTGGAGCCCATTTGTATACCTTCAAGATCAGATCGGATCAAGTTATCTCGACTCCTCGCACCTCAAGGCGCTCTAAGATAGTTTACTCTGTTGTGGTAGTGAATGGGGTTAACATCCCTTTTTTTGGGGGGGGGGGCTTTTACTGCGGGAGGATATCAGTAATCTTTCTTTCTCACACTTATGATGGGGTGTGTGTCTGCGCGCGTGTGTTGCCACTTGTGCATCTTCATCATTTTAACGATAAATCACTTCTGCTCGTTTCAATCCGCAGCAGAAAGACGGGACATTCGCTGCCGGGGGGTACATGCCGCCCCTGCGCTTCAAGGCGCTCACTCTGACTGTAGTGTTTGGCACCATGCTGGGTGGGATACTGATACCAAATGGTGAGTACCCTTCATTCCCTCTCCTTCATGGCGTCCCCACTTCTCTGCTGTATAAAACACCTGTAACAGTCACCAGACCCGTCCCGCAGGAACTGCCCCGAACCTCTAAATGACCGGCGTTGAGCGCGCACACGTCTCCTCCATCCCCAGCAGGATGTGTTCCTCTGAGAGCCGGCTTGTGGACTCCATGCTGCGGCTAATGCTTTCTCCATATGTATAAATACACCGCTTACCTGATCGTATTCTGTATCTGTGGGGTTTATTCACTAAATAGAAGCTTTGGATTGACCGTCCTGACATGCGGCTTCCATCCGAATGATGCCATGAGGAACATGTTGCTGTATGACGGGGTGGAAACCAGTCCTGAAATCCAGGTTGAAATGGCCACATGTGTGAACACAGGGCTGGACGTCCTGGATATCTGTGTTTTTGTACACCGTGGCTTATCTAGTAGCTCGCAGAGTCTGCACGGAGACGCTGGGCCTCTTCCTTCATATTTGTGTTGTTTTTTTTTTAATATCTTGCATTGTATTACTTTGTATTTCTGTAACTGTAACACTTCAATGTTCTCGAACCCAGGACATACTTGAAAACGAGAGAAATCTCAATGTATCCTTCCTGGTAAAATCCTTTATAAATAATTAAATAATTTAGATCCTCGTGGGCAGGGTTATATGTCAGGGGGAGGGGCTATATCTAGCCACACCCAGCAATTTCAGGCTTGGTCACATGTTTTTGGGTTAGGAATCCCCTTTCCCTTCATTAAAGCTTCACAGGACGCCTCTTCATGCCGTTCCACGTGTTAAGGTCCGCGTTGCGGCTCGATCTAATGGTGCCTGTAAATAAACTCACTGAATGCTCTCTATTCTTTCCTGGTGCAGTTGAAACGATTTTGGGGGTTACCGGGGCGACCATGGGCAGTTTAATCTGCTTCATCTGCCCTGCCCTTATTTACAAGAAGATCCAGAACAAAGGCTTTACCTCTCAGGTGAGTGGTTTGTATCACCATGCAGGCGAGCCGGGAGGGAGGCGGCTGGAGGCGAGCCAGGGGGGGAGGGGGCGGGGGGGAGGGGGCGGCTGGAGGCGAGCCGGGGGGGGGAGTGGGCGGCTGGAGGCGAGCGGGGGGGGAGGGGGCGGCTGGAGGCGAGCCGGGGGGGGGAGGGGCGGCTGGAGGCGAGCCGGGGGGGGGAGGGGGCGGCTGAGGCGAGCCGGGGGGGGAGGGAGGGGGCGGCTGGAGGCGAGCCGGGGGGGGGAGGGGGCGGCTGGAGGCGAGCCGGGGGGGAGGGAGGGGGCGGCTGGAGGCGAGCCGGGGGGGGAGGGGGGCGGCTGGAGGCGAGCCGGGGGGGGGAGGGAGGGGCGGCTGGAGGCGAGCCGGGGGGGAGGGAGGGGCGGCTGGAGGCGAGCCGGGGGGGGAGGGAGGGGCGGCTGGAGGCGAGCCGGGGGGGAGGGAGGGGGCGGCTGGAGGCGAGCCGGAGGGGGCGGCTGGAGGCGAGCCGGAGGGGGCGGCTGGAGGCGAGCCGGGGGGGGAGGGAGGGGGCGGCTGGAGGCGAGCCGGGGGGGGAGGGAGGGGGCGGCTGGAGGCGAGCCGGGGGGGAGGGATGGGGCGGCTGGAGGCGAGCCGGGGGGGAGGGAGGGGCGGCTGGAGGCGAGCCGGGGGGGGGAGGGAGGGGGCGGCTGGAGGCGAGCCGGGGGGGGGAGGGAGGGAGGGGGCGGCTGGAGGCGAGCCGGGGGGGGGAGGGGGCGGCTGGAGGCGAGCCGGGGGGGGGAGGGGGCGGCTGGAGGCGAGCCGGGGGGGGAGGAGGGGGCGGCTGGAGGCGAGCCGGGGGGGAGGGGGCGGCTGGAGGCGGGGGGGGTTCGACGGAGGGCGTGTCGGGCGGTGCTGGAGGAGGGAGGGGGGCTGGAGGAGAGACCCGGGGGGGGGTCTGGAAAGGTGGCCAGAGCTGGGGAGCGCTAGCAGTTGTCTGAGAGTGGGCAAGCACTGGTTGCTGGAGCACGAACGATGGAAGTGGCAATCTCGGGGAGTGGCGGGCAAGCCGTGGCGCTGTGTCAGAGCAGTGGAGGTCATTGAAGCGCTTGTGAGCTAAGTTAACGGTGGCCGTCTCAGCCTGGTTCGGCCTCATAACGCAGTCACCATTGTCTCTTCATTCCAAGCTTTGTTACCTTTGACCGTTCCTGGTTGATGGAGTGAGGCCCTGCTGACCCCGTCTCTTTTTTGGGGTCTTGCAGAGTTGCAGACAAGCTAAACGCCCTGCAAGGGGAAGGGCGCGGCTGGAGGCGAGCCGGGGTGGGAGGAGGGGGCGCTGGGAAGGCGAGCCGGGGGGGGAGGGAGGGGGCGGCTGGAGGCGAGCCGGGGGGAGGGAGGGGGCGGCTGGAGCGAGCCGGGGGGGGAGGGAGGGGGCGGCTGGAGGCGAGCCGGGGGGGGTGAGGGAGGGGGCGGCTGGAGGCGAGCCGGAGGGGGCGGCTGGAGGCGACCGGAGGGGGCGGCTGGAGGCGAGCCGGGGGGGGAGGGGAGGGGCCGGTGGAGGCGAGCCGGGGGGGAGGGAGGGGCGCGGCTGGAGGCGACCGGGGGGGGGAGGGATGGGGCGGCTGGAGGCGAGCCGGGGGGGAGGGAGGGGGCGGCTGGAGGCGAGCCGGGGGGGGGAGAGGGGCGGCTGGAGGCGAGCCGGGGGGGGAGGGAGGGGGCGGCTGGAGGCGACGGGGGGGGAGGGAGGGGGCGGCTGGAGGCGAGCCGGGGGGGAGGGGAGGGGGCGGCTGGAGGCGAGCCGGGGGGGGAGGAGGGGGCGGCTGGAGGCGAGCCGGGGGGGAGGGGCCTGGAGGGCGGGGGGGGTTCGACGGAGGGCGTGTCGGGCGGTGCTGGAGGAGGGAGGGGGCTGGAGGAGAGACCCGGGGGGGTCTGGAAAGGTGGCCAGAGCTGGGGAGCGCTAGCAGTTGTCTGAGAGTGGGCAAGCACTGGTTGCTGGAGCACGAACGATGGAAGTGGCAATCTCGGGGAGTGGCGGGCAAGCCGTGGCGCTGTGTCAGAGCAGTGGAGGTCATTGAAGCGCTTGTGAGCTAAGTTAACGGTGGCCGTCTCAGCCTGGTTCGGCCTCATAACGCAGTCACCATTGTCTCTTCATTCCAAGCTTTGTTACCTTTGACCGTTCCTGGTTGATGGAGTGAGGCCCTGCTGACCCCGTCTCTCTTTTGGGGTCTTGCAGAGTTGCAGACAAGCTAAACGCCCTGCGTCGTCCAGATGTTTCGGCCAGGGGCCCCAACGACGCCTTATAATTCTGCCAACGAGTTGTTAATTAGGAGCGTCAGGAAGCCCCGCGCCTCCACCGGCTCAGTTAAAAGGCAGGACCAGTGTCCGGCAGGCCGGCGGAAGTTGAAAAGGGCATGTTAGCCGGAGCTGCGCAGAGAGGAGAGTTGGGAAGAGAAGCGGCGGCTCCCGGGACCCGGACACCTCGTAAAAGCAATCCATGGCTGGTCGTAAAGTGAAATGGCCAGTGGTGCTTTGAGATACATCTCCAGGTGACGCACGCCACATGGCCCTTCCCTGGGGGGGTTCTTATATGATTAATGGGGTCCTAGTTGGGGTGTGCACAGGTTAACCACCTCTGAGTGTATCCCAAGCCTCCCTCTTTGCACCAAGCACCCCTGCAGCAACATGTCCATCACCTGCTGGAGGCCACACGTCATATGAGCAGCGTGTCTCGGTGAGGAATAACCCGGCAAGCGTCTCCTGGGGGGGGGCAGGGAATCAGGAGGGAAGGGCAACATTGACGCGCTCAGGCAGACTCGGTCATTCTGGGTCGGGTCGCAGCGGGGATAGGTTGCACGGCACCGGCTGCTCAGAACCGGATTGCTGCGTCGGGATTAAGCGGACACAATATAATCCTGCAGCAGATGGGAGCTCTGGTTCCTCCTTGAGCTGCAGTGGTGGACAAGGCAGTTGTCTGGCCGGCGCAGCTGATGCCGTGTGACTCAGGATGTGCCTTCTCTGTGCAGGATGTGTAGCCGCGAGGCCTGCATACTGCGTCGTCTTAGCTCGTTAACACCTGAGTCTGTGCGCTCCGTCTGCGGAGAGAAGATGTTATTAGCCACCTATTGCGTTTTTCCGGGAATAATGGGGTGACAAGGAAAAACTCATAAACCACAGAAAAAGCTGCAGAACCAGGGGCAGCTCTGCCATGCTCCTCCTCGGCCTGGTCACTTCACTCTTCTTTTCTTCTATCTCTGGTCCTGCTCCTTTATGATCCCTTCCTTGCTGCATGTGGACAACATAACAGTTGAGGGTAGGGATGCACTCCTACTGATTCCCAGAAGCCAGCACTGGGCTGACTTGCTGGTATCTGAGGGGTGGGCAGCTGGCAGAAGGAATTGTGCCAGCATCCCCCTCCGGCTGGCTGCGTTACCAAGCGGCCGCTGGGCTGTGACATGGCCTCCAGCAGTGATCTTGCAAGAGTGTGTCACAGCCCGGCAGCCGCTCGGTGGATCATGGCCGGCCAAAAGGGAATGCTTTTAATGCATTCTGCCAGCAGCTTATTGTGTCTGAGCTCTGTGAGTATATGTGTCTGAGCTCTGTGAGTATATGTGTCTGAGCTCTGTGAGTATATGTGTCTGAGCTCTGTGAGTAAATGTGTCTGAGCTCTGTGAGTAAATGTGTCTGAGCTCTGTGAGTAAATGTGTCTGAGCTCTGTGAGTAAATGTGTCTGAGCTCTGTGAGTAAATGTGTCTGAGCTCTGTGAGTAAATGTGTCTGAGCTCTGTGAGTAAATGTGTCTGAGCTCTGTGAGTAAATGTGTCTGAGCTCTGTGAGTAAATGTGTCTGAGCTCTGTGAGTAAATGTGTCTGAGCTCTGTGAGTAAATGTGTCTGAGCTCTGTGAGTAAATGTGTCTGAGCTCTGTGAGTAAATGTGTCTGAGCTCTGAGTAAATGTGTCTGAGCTCTGTGAGTAAATGTGTCTGAGCTCTGTGAGTAAATGTGTCTGAGCTCTGTGAGTAAATGTGTCTGAGCTCTGAGTAAATGTGTCTGAGCTCTGTGAGTAAATGTGTCTGAGCTCTGTGAGTATATGTGTCTGAGCTCTGTGAGTATATGTGTCTGAGCTCTGTGAGTATATGTGTCTGAGCTCTGTGAGTATATGTGTCTGAGCTCTGTGAGTAAATGTGTCTGAGCTCTGTGAGTAAATGTGTCTGAGCTCTGTGAGTAAATGTGTCTGAGCTCTGTGAGTAAATGTGTCTGAGCTCTGTGAGTAAATTGTGTCTGAGCTCTGTGAGTAAATGTGTCTGAGCTCTGTGAGTAAATGTGTCTGAGCTCTGAGTAAATGTGTCTGAGCTCTGTGAGTAAATGTGTCTGAGCTCTGTGAGTAATGTGTCTGAGCTCTGTGAGTAAATGTGTCTGAGCTCTGAGTAAATGTGTCTGAGCTCTGTGAGTAAATGTGTCTGAGCTCTGTGAGTAAATTGTGTCTGAGCTCTGTGAGTATATGTGTCTGAGCTCTGTGAGTATATGTGTCTGAGCTCTGTGAGTAAATGTGTCTGAGCTCTGTGAGTATATGTGTCTGAGCTCTGTGAGTATATGTGTCTGAGCTCTGTGAGTATATGTGTCTGAGCTCTGTGAGTAAATGTGTCTGAGCTCTGTGAGTAAATGTGTCTGAGCTCTGTGAGTAAATGTGTCTGAGCTCTGTGAGTAAATGTGTCTGAGCTCTGTGAGTAAATGTGTCTGAGCTCTGAGTAAATGTGTCTGAGCTCTGAGTAAATGTGTCTGAGCTCTGTGAGTAAATGTGTCTGAGCTCTGTGAGTAAATGTGTCTGAGCTCTGTGAGTAAATGTGTCTGAGCTCTGTGAGTAAATGTGTCTGAGCTCTGTGAGTAAATGTGTCTGAGCTCTGTGAGTAAATGTGTCTGAGCTCTGTGAGTAAATGTGTCTGAGCTCTTTATGTGTCTGAGCTCTGTGTCTGAGCTCTGGGTATATGTGAGCTCTGTGGGTATATGTGAGCTGTGTGGGTATATGTGAACTCTGTGGGTATATGTGAGTTCTGTGGGTATATGTGAGCTCTGTGTGTATATGTGAGCTCTGTGGGTATATGTGAGCTCTGTGGGTATATGTGAGCTCTGTGGGTATATGTGAGCTCTGTGTGTATATGTGTCTGAGCTCTGTGTGTATATGTGTCTGAGCTCTGTGTGTATATGTGTCTGAGCTCTGTGTGTATATGTGTCTGAGCTCTGTGTGTATATGTGTCTGAGCTCTGTGGGTATATGTGAGCTCTGTGGGTATATGTGAGCTCTGTGGGTATATGTGAGCTCTGTGGGTATATGTGAGCTCTGTGGGTATATGTGAGCTCTGTGGGTATATGTGAGCTCTGTGGGTATATGTGAGCTCTGTGAGTATATGTGTCTGAGCTCTGTGGGTATATGTGAGCTCTGTGGGTATATGTGAGCTCTGTGAGTATATGTGTCTGAGCTCTGTGGGTATGTCTGAGCTCTGTGGGTATATCTGAGCTCTGTGGGTATATCTGAGCTCTGTGGGTATATTTGTCTGAGGTCTGAGTATATGTGTCTGAGCTCTGTGGGTATATGTGAGCTCTGTGGGTATATGTGAGCTCTGTGGGTATATGTGAGCTCTGTGGGTAATGTGAGCTCTGTGGGTATATGTGTCTGAGCTCTGTGTGTATATGTGTCTGAGCTCTGTGTGTATATGTGTCTGAGCTCTGTGGTTATATTTGTCTGAGATCTGTGAGTAAATGTGTCTGAGCTCTGTGGGTGTATGTGAGCTCTGTGGGTATATGTGAGCTCTGTGGGTATATGTGAGCTCTGTGGGTATATGTGAGCTCTGTGGGTATATGTGAGCTCTGTGGGTATATGTGAGCTCTGTGGGTATATGTGAGCTCTGTGGGTATATGTGAGCTCTGTGAGTATATGTGAGCTCTGTGAGTATATGTGTCTGAGCTCTGTGGGTATATGTGAGCTCTGTGGGTATATGTGAGCTCTGTGGGTATATGTGAGCTCTGTGGGTATATGTGAGCTCTGTGAGTATATGTGTCTGAGCTCTGTGGGTATGTCTGAGCTCTGTGGGTATGTCTGAGCTCTGTGGGTATATCTGAGCTCTGTGGGTATATCTGAGCTCTGTGGGTATATCTGAGCTCTGTGGGTATATCTGAGCTCTGTGGGTATATGTGTCTGAGGTCTGAGTATATGTGTCTGAGGTCTGAGTATATGTGTCTGAGCTTTGAGTATATGTGTCTGAGCTCTGAGTATATGTGTCTGAGCTCTGAGTATATGTGTCTGAGCTCTGAGTATATGTGTCTGAGCTCTGTGGGTATATGTGTCTGAGCTCTGTGGGTATATGTGAGCTCTGTGGTTATATTTGTCTGAGATCTGTGAGTAAATGTGTCTGAGCTCTGAGTAAGTGTGTCTGAGCTCTGTGAGTGTGTCTGAGCTCTGTGAGTGTGTCTGAGCTCTGTGAGTGTGTCTGAGCTCTGTGGGTATATGTGTCTGAGCTCTGTGGGTGCATGTGTCTGAGCTCTGTGGGTACATGTGTCTGAGGTCTGAGTGGGTATACATGTGTCTGAGGCCTGAGTGGGTATACATGTGTCTGAGGCCTGAGTGGGTATACATGTGTCTGAGGCTTGAGTGGGTATACAGGTGTCTGAGGCTTGAGTGGGTATACAGGTGTCTGAGGCTTGAGTGGGTATACAGGTGTCTGAGGCCTGAGTTGGTATACAGGTGTCTGAGGCCTGAGTGGGTATACATGTGTCTGAGGCCTGAGTGGGTATACATGTGTCTGAGGCCTGAGTGGGTATACATGTGTCTGAGGCCTGAGTGGGTATACAGGTGTCTGAGGCCTGAGTGGGTATACAGGTGTCTGAGGCCTGAGTGGGTATACAGGTGTCTGAGGCCTGAGTGGGTATACAGGTGTCTGAGGCCTGAGTGGGTATACAGGTGTCTGAGGCCTGAGTGGGTATACAGGTGTCTGAGGCCTGAGTGGGTATACAGGTGTCTGAGGCCTGAGTGGGTATACAGGTGTCTGAGGCCTGAGTGGGTATACAGGTGTCTGAGGCCTGAGTGGGTATACAGGTGTCTGAGGCCTGAGTGGGTATACAGGTGTCTGAGGCCTGAGTGGGTATACAGGTGTCTGAGGCCTGAGTGGGTATACAGGTGTCTGAGGCCTGAGTGGGTATACAGGTGTCTGAGGCCTGAGTGGGTATACAGGTGTCTGAGGCCTGAGTGGGTATACAGAAGTCTGTGTGCACTCAAGGCGTGTTCCGGTGGGTAAATGGGGTGTCCGGCCATACATTTCAATATTAATATATACTGGACAGGCTGTCAGCAACATCCTAAATTATTTATTGGATAAATTGAGCGTCACATGACATTCAATAAAAACGTTATTGGTGCATCCCTAGTCGAGCCCCCCCCCACTGATCTTGTAGAGATTTGAAACTTTTTCAAAAAGAGGTTTCTTTTAATATGCCGTTATTTTTCTGTCCGCACGTTAAGGGGTTAAAGATTGACTGTGTTTAACGCGTGTGTCATTGTGTGTTTTCAGTTCATCCTGGCGGTGGGCCTGGTGGTTCTGGTGATAAGTACCTACACCACCCTGACGGTGCCTGGTGAGAACACGGTCCTGACCAAGCCCGACGCTCTGCAGGGAGAGGGGGTCAAGGACCTGGCCCGTGAGCAAGTGCCCAAACTTCCCGAATTACCAGGTGAGCCCTGGACGCCGCTCAGCACCACAGTGTGCAACATGGATCGTGTAATCCCTGAGAGGACACAATACAGAGAGTCTGGGATCTACCAGCAACTCGGCATTACACATACTACAGAGAGAGGACACAATACAGGGAGTCTGGGATTCACGGACATGTCTGCATTACACAATACACAATACAGAGAGACTGGGATCTACCAGCAACTCAGCAATATGCATACTACACAGAGAGGACACAATACATGGAGTCTGGGATTCACTGATATATCTCCATTACACATAATACAGAGATGACACCTAATACAGAGAGGACACAATACAGAGTGTCTGGGATTCACGGACATGTCTGCATTACACAATACACAGATAGGACACAATACAGGGAGTCTGGGCTTTACTGATGTTGTTTCTGGGGCAGAGGATTCAGCAGGATTGGAAATAAAACGGTGGTTTGGGTTTTGGGGCCGCTTGCCGTACATGCAAGGTCAGTACCAGCGATTTGGTCAGCAGTTTGTTCGGTGAAGGCGTGGGCCGATCCGGAGCCTGCATTTTTGGGATATCTCGTGCACCCTTCCCCTGAATATTTGCAGCCTTTGTTTTATTTATATATTTATCTTTAATATATTTTTAATCTCGGTCGCGCCCCTCCCCATCACAGCTGCGCTGGCGGCCGCGACGCCCTGGTGTAACTCCTCTACGCGCAGCGTGGCATCTGTATCTGTAAGGAGGCTTGCAGACTTTTCAGAAAACGAGAGCGCGCGGCGACCTTCGGCTTCTCCTCCTCATTTTTAATCATCTCACATTCTTTTGTCGTGTTGTAACTTCAGGAGTCTCTGAAATCTCTGGATTCCACAATAACTGTGTGTAGGGAGTAGATCTGAAGCTGCAAAGTCTTCAATGTTTGGCCCAAAAGAGTCGGGAATTATTTATTTATTTTATTATTATTATTATTTATTTATTTATTTATTTATTTATTTATTAATTAAAAAATTAAATAAAAAACTAAAACTTCCTGGAAGTATAGCTGGTGCTCCCCGAGTGCTTGGGAATTTATGGAAATGTCTGCACCTGAGACGTGCGCTCAGGCCTGGAGCGTTTCCTCCTGTCCGCTTACATCACACACAATGAGTAAACGTGTCACAGAACAGGGAACAAAAAATATAATGTGACAAGAGAAATCTGAAAATACCGGTATGTTAGTGTTTGTCCATGCGCACATCCCACTGCAGATATTTATATTATTTTTTTTATTCCATTAAACACATTTTTGTTTCACCTCAATATGGAAAAATGGAAGTGAGAACTTATTAAAAAAAAAATCCAATAGTAATTACTTGAAAGATATTTGTTTAAAGTGATCTCCGTGGCGACACATACACAGCATTTATTGCGCGGAGTAATAGTACAGATGTTACATGTTTTAATACTTTTAAAAAAAGTATATTAATATTTTACTACTTTGAAAACATAACATTTATATATTGATATATTTTAACCTAGGTTTTGTATTTTTCTTTTTTTATATTTGCATAAAACTTGTAAGGTGAAATATATTTTCTAGGGATGCACCGATACCACTTTAAGACAGAGTACGAGTACCGATACTTTTTAAAAGTACTCACCGATTCCGAGTACTGATACTTTTATTTAATGTCATGTGACGCTTTCCAATAATAACAGACCTCATATAAAAAAATCCCCCAGCTCACATGTATATATCCCCCTGAGATATATATTTACAGAATACCCCCAGCTCACATGTATATATCCCCCCGAGATACATATTTACAGAATACCCCCAGCTCACATGTATATATCCCCCCCCCGAGATATATATTTACAGAATACCCCAGCTCACATGTATATATCCGCCCGAGATATATATTACAGAATACCCCCAGCTCACATGTATATATCCCCCGAGATATATATTTACAGAATACCCCCAGCTCTCATGTATATATCCCCCGAGATATTAATTTACAGAATACCCCCAGCTCACATGTATATATCCCCCCGAGTATATATTTACAGAATACCCCCAGCTCACATGTATATATCCCCCCGAGATATGTATTTACAGAATACCCCAGCTCACATGTATATATCCCCCCGAGATATATTTACAGAATACCCCAGCTCACATGTATATATCCCCCCGAGATATATATTTACAGAATTACCCCAGCTCACATGTAATTTCCCCCGAGATTATATTTACAGAATACCCCCAGCTCACATGTATATATCCCCCGAGATATGTATTTACAGAATACCCCCAGCTCACATGTATATATCCCCCCGAGATATATATTTACAGAATACCCCAGCTCACATGTATATATCCCCCCGAGATATATATTTACAGAATACCCCAGCTCACATGTATATTTCCCCCGAGATATATATTTACAGAATACCCCCAGCTCACATGTATATATCCCCCGAGATATATATTTACAGAATACCCCAGCTCACATGTATATTCCCCCGAGATATATATTTACAGAATACCCCAGCTCACATGTATATATCCCCCGAGATATATATTTACAGAATACCCCCAGCTCACATATATATATCCCCCCGAGATATATATTTACAGAATACCCCCAGCTCACATGTATATATCCCCCCGAGATATATATTTACAGAATACCCCAGCTCACATGTATATATCCCCCCGAGATATATATTTACAGAATACCCCCAGCTCACATGTATATATCCCCCCGAGATATATATTTACAGAATACCCCAGCTCACATGTATATATCCCCCCGAGATTATATTTACAGAATACCCCCAGCTCACATGTATATATCCCCCCGAGATATATATTTACAGAATACCCCAGCTCACATGTATATATCCCCCCGAGATATATATTTACAGAATACCCCAGCTCACATGTATATTTCCCCCGAGATATATATACAGAATACCCCCAGCTCACATGTATATATCCCCCGAGATATATATTTACAGAATACCCCAGCTCACATGTATATATCCCCCCGAGATATATATTTACAGAATACCCCCAGCTCACATGTATATATCCCCCCGAGATATATATTTACAGAATACCCCCAGCTCACATATATATATCCCCCCGAGATATATATTTACAGAATACCCCCAGCTCACATGTATATATCCCCCGAGATATATATTTACAGAATACCCCCAGCTCTCATGGATATTGCCCCCAGCTCGAATGCTGGGGAAGCTGGCGCGTGCATGAAAAGCACACGGCCAGCGTTCCCCTCCGGCGCGTCGCATACTCACCCATCCTGAAGGTCCAGTCGCTTGGCAGTGATGCGTTCACGTGGCCCCGGGCACATCTGTGACGCTGCCTCCAGCCGAGAGGCAGCGTCACATAGCGCCCAGTGGCCGCAGGAATGCATCACTGCCAAGCGACCGAACCTTCAGGATGGGTGAGTATGCGCATGCGCCGGAGGTGAACGCTGGCCGCGTGCTTTTCATGCACGCGGCCAGCTTCCCCAGCCCCACTGATACCGGTAAGCTGGCCCCACGCCGGCTTCCGGTATCGGCAGGATGTATTGGGCCGTTTGTGCAAGTAACAAGTACTGGTGCCAACGGCAATATCGGCACCGATACCTATACTAGTATCGGTGCATCCCTAATATTTTGTATTTTAACATGTAAATTTATTAAAATGTAATACTTTTCAGCGACATACAAATATATATTATTTAGACATGCAAATATTAATATATTTAAAATACAAATATTAAAGTATTTTTAGTTAAACATACAAATTTTACTTAAAAATAATATCCTATTTTAACATATATACAAATGTATTTCTTACCACACTATTAATATTTTCTATTGAAATACAAATATATTACATGAAATAAGTATAAGTTTATTGTGAGATACAAATATTTATATATTGTAATTAAAATGGTATATTTTGCATTTTAACATACACATTTTAATATATATATCTCAAACGATCACTCTTGCACTCCAGAATCAAAGAATACCGTGCTTGGTGCCCACCCGTGCAAATGTAGAAGTGGAAAAATAGCGGCACTCTCTGTCTTTCCAAATAGCAGTTTAATGTAGAAATTCAACGTTTCAGTCCACTATCCGCGGACTGAAACATTGAATTTCTACATTAAACTGCTATTTGGAAAGACAGAGAGTGCCGCTATTTTTCCACATATATATGTAATAATATATAACAATTCACAATCTCTGCACTCCAAATTAATTCATAGTCCGTGTCTAGTGCCGGGACCAGGTTTAAATAGACATAGAAAACCACAATGCCCCCCCCCCCACAACACAGGACTAAAACAAAATAAAAAATGATTTATTAAATGTTTCAGTCCCAGCAGACTTTTACCAAGCTTAGAGCCTTGTATTTATTGGCTGCCAGCTCCCCCCCCCATCCTTTCTGTATCTCACTCACACTCTGAGCTGCTCCCAGACCCCCATTAACCCCCTGAGCGCCGGCACAGACCCACACCTCCGCTTTATTGTTTACACCATGCCCCCAGCCTCACGCTCTATTTTAACCCACGCTGATCCAGGGAGCCTGTCTGCTTAGAATGGTAATAAGATGGGATTCACTGACCTCCAGCATATGGAAGGCACAATGCCCACCTTTTAACCCCCTCTCTGCCGGAGCCACTTAGTGAGCGCCCTGACCAGCGGGAATTAGAATTCAATTGTTTTCATTGGCCCCAAGCATTTAGCAAACACAATGATTCAATGAATTTAACCCTTTATCATCAGAAAGAAACAAAAGCCCATATAAAAATACAGTACAGAACATTTAACCTCTTCACTGCTGAGCCATTTCACATCTTAAAAAAAAAAACACATGTTTTTCTTTTTTGTTATTTTTTTCCTTACTTTAAACGTGGTCATGTTTGGTATCATTGGAAATGCCATGCTCTGGCCTTTCTAATGATACCAAAGTTGACCCTGCTAGCTGCAACCAGTCTGGAGATATCGGGGTTCAAAGAACCACCCGTCTCCACCCCTATCTTTCCTTAGGAGTCAATGAGTCAGTATTTATTATATACATGCCAATATGTTGCCTGTGGAAAGCCAGCCCAATAGCACAAAACGCCTCCGCGTAGATATCCCAAAGAGAATAGATAAAACAGACATACGTAGGGATGCACTGGAGGTCTTGAGAACTTAAAATAAAAAAAAAACGTTAATGAATATACAGCCCAACTGAGGGCTACTGTTCGGGAACATTTTTAATGTATATTCATTAAGTTCTCAAGACCTCCAATGCATCCCTACGTACGTCTGTGTGTCTGTGTGTGTCTGTGTGTGTATATATATATAAAGGGGCACACAGGCAGGGAGGAGGGGGGTTGGATGTTGTAAATAGTGCTATTTACGACATCTAACCCCCCACCCTTGTGTCCATTAATGTTCAATTCTATGATATTGCTCAGCATAGCGTCCAGACCTGAAGCAGAGAGGAATCCTCTCCAAAGCGTGTCTTTTAAATGTAACGTTAATCCTCTGTGTTAGTCCAGATGCCGAAATCGCCAGAATATAGCAGCGCGTATGTATCACGTATTATTCCTTGGATACATTGAATGATACATTTATTGTTTGTGGATCATTTTCTGGTATTATCACGGCCTAGATCCTGCACACAATTTATTCTTTATACTCTTGTAGTGTTGGAGTGCGGGGCTCTTCTTGTAATATATTTATATATATATATATCTCGTGTGCGCTCCAGACCTTGCTTGTATTCCTGAGGTTTCTTTTGACACACAGACGCTGCTCTGTAAGAGGAAGGTTACAGGTTTCTTTCCTTGAGATGTCACATTTTTCACAGAGTAGATTTGCTCTCCCCTAAAAATAACAACGCGCTCTGCCCCCCCCCAAATCAAGGTTAAATATTATCCGGGCGGCTTCTCTCTGCGTGGGGAGATAAGGCGCGCACTAATTATAGGTATCCTTCAGACTTTTGGGACACCAGGAGCAGCAGAGCATTGTTGTGGCGTGTGTGGGGTGGTTGTGTTTTGGGATTGTTCTGACACCCCACCTCCTCCGCGACCTGTACTCTGCCACGGCCCATTGTTTGTGATCTCTGAGGTCCAGCTGCTTCCTGGCATTGTGACAGACCAGGGCAGGGGCGCAACTTCTCTGCAAAGTGTCCGCAAGGGGCAATCACTTGCGTCCTGTTTACCAGCCGTTCCCAGCCTTGAACGCTCACAGGGCGCTCTATCATCACCTTATTGTGGAAAGTAAATAATGCTGCGTTTATACATGTTTTTACAGACCTGAAATTTTTTTTTTTTTATTATTTCTTCCCAAAACCCCCCCCCCCTAAAATCGAAGCTTGATGGAACGGGGGAAATGGTAAAAAAAAAAAAATGAACCTCCAGATTATTGCACAATATGGCATTTAAAAAAATCTATATGTATCAAAATTGTGCAGTGATTTTTTTTTTTTTTTTTTTTTTTACCTGTTTATCAAGGTTAGATTTTGTGGTGTTTGGGAGGAAAATTCAATTAATTTCAGGCCTAATAAAAACAAAAATCTGACTCTTTATTCATTAATTTATAATTAAATGTTTTATTTATTTTGCATTTTTAAGATTTCAGTGGTTTTTTATTACTTGGATAAATTCTAGCGGCGTCTTCCCTCATTGGTAGATTTTCCCCTGACTTCGGGGCACATTTTTGGGATGGATTCTGCTAAAATAGGGATTTTTGGGATCTTTTATGTTAATGAGCCCTCGCGGTGTCCTATCTCGCGGGCGCTGGCCATGGAATGGCTAATGATTCATTATGGGGTATCGGCCTCACTCTGTTATCATTTCCCAGCATGCCATGCAGCGGTTCCCACACCAGCCGTCCTCACCTGTCTATAAAACAAACATATTTACATTATAGGGCAGAGCAGCACTGCCCCCTGCTGGTAGAATCCAGGTACTGCCGGTTCTACATGTTACATAGGGACAGACTGCTTCTCGCCCCGGGTCGGCATAACGTCATGGTGTTTATTTTCTCCTTGTGGTGTGTCCTCAGCTGATGATCCCAAGGTGGAGGAGGCGGCGGACGACAGAGACAAACATAAGAAGCCAGAGTTCGAGCAACCCCAGATCAAAGGACCTATAGAGGTCCCCCAGCAAGAGGAGGGCAAGAGGAAGAAGGAAGAGGACCAACTTGACAAACCTGACCAAGGTATCGGAGCCGGAAAGCGTCTTAATTCATTATCAATCTGGTTACAGGTATTTAGAAAACGCTAGTTCCGTAGCGCTGTTCAATGAGTGTGACAGAATAACAATATACATAAAAGTTAAACACACAGGACAGTAGGAGAGGGGACCCTGCCCCAGAGCTTACAATCGAAGAGGAGAGGGGACCCTGCCCCAGAGTTTACAATCCAGGAGGAGAGGGGACCCTGCTCCAGAGTTTACAATCTAAGCTAATTGAGCTTGGGAAGCCTTCTAAGTGAAGTCTTCAAAGTGAGCACTTAGAGATCTTCTGGTGAGTGATTTTGATTTTTGTTTCAAACAGATCTTTTCTATTCATCTTAAGGTTTTAAGTTAGGTCTGGTGTGTAAATTAGGTTAGGCTGGTGACTCATTCCTCTTACTGATTAGCACGCAATTGATTCCAATTGTATGCTAATTTGCTAAGGTGGTTAAACTTGTCCACTCCTTGTTGGGGGAGGTGTTCTTAGGTGACTATATAAAGCTTGTGGAATATTAGCTTGGTCTAATTGAGCTTGGGAAGCCTAAGTGAAGTCTTCAAAGTGAGCACTTAGAGATCTTCTGGAGATACTCTGGAGGTAGTCTGAGGTTAGACAGGAGGTAGAAAACATACAAAAAGGTAAGATTTGTTGGTTTAAATCCATTCTTTTATAATGGCAGGCTTGGTCCAGTGTAAGAGCTGTCATGCATTTGTTTTTAGATCCAATTTTTGGAGGTTTGGAGTGTGCCTGATATGTAGGCAGCTCTCTTTATTGCAGCAGGAAATTGCCTGTTTGAAGTATGAGATTTGTAAATTATCTGTTACACAAACTCAGGCTATGGCTATGACTGTTACAAAGCCACTGCCACAGAGGCCTCCTAGGAGTGGCAGATGGACTACTGTAGGATCTGGTAGACTTAGAGTTGTGGATAGAAGGCATGTCCCACAGTCTGTGGCTCTTCTTAATTCTTTTGAGGCACTTTCAGAGTGTAGTGGTGAGACGGAAGTAGGCTCAGACACCATAGTTGAGGAACCACCATCCCCTATGCCTAAGGTATGCAGGACTGCAATCAAGAACAATAAGGAAAAGGTGGGACATAATAGAAGGCAATTGTTGCTGGGTGATTCTATCATAAGAGGTGTTGAGCTGGAGAGTAGTGGTTTGGTGAGATGTCTTCCTGGGGCTACTGCTCGTAGAGACGAGACGTATTCTCAATATTGTCAAACAAGCAAAGCAGCTAGGGGAAGTGGATGTTCTAGTCCATCTAGGGACAAATGACTTGGCTAGCAATGAGGTTTCTGAGATTAAGGAAGATTTTTGTGTTCTTGGAGGTGAAATACAGCAGATTGCGTCCACTGTGTCATTCTCTGAAGTTTTGACTGTGCATAACATTCAGGATAGGCAGATGCGCAATAGGGAATTTAATTTGTGGCTTCGGGAATGGTGTCGAGAGCAAGGATTTGGCTTTGTGTCCCATGACAGCTCTAATTGGAGCAGAAAGGAACTGTATAAAAAAGATGGTTTGCATCTTACTCATAGGGGAACATATGTTCTCAGTGAGAAGTTCAAAGGTTTCGCAAAGAAATATTTAAACTAGGAGGGGGGGACAAAAGGGTAAAAAACAATCTGCCTGATTGTCCCCCAAAACTAAATCGGAGGGTGCAAGCAACATGCGGGGAAAAAAATGACAAGCTCAGAGTCGTGTCTATAAATGCTCGCAGTTTATTCAATAAAATCAATGAACTGGAGGCAATGATGGCAGCTGAAAAAGTAGATTTAGTTGCGGTTACTGAGACATGGTTCAGTGAGAAAAATAACTGGGACATAACAATACCGGGGTACTCTTTATATAGAAAAGACAGAGAAGGTAGGAAAGGAGGAGGAGTGGCCCTGTATGTGAAAAACAACATAAAAACAAACCAAATAAAAGTGAGCGAGGTGAACATAGTCAGTTTGGGTTACGCTAACATTTGGCAATCATACAGTAGCTCGTGTAGGTGTGATCTATAGACCCCCTGGACAAGTAGAAGAGCTAGATAATCTGCTGCTTGAGGAAATAGCCAAAATGGCAATGAAGGGGGAAGTTATTATCATGGGGGACTTTAATCTTCCTGATGTGAACTTGAAAACCAAAACAGCTGGGTGCACCAGGAGTACAAATATTTCTAAACTCCTTACTGGGATTATCTCTAACACAAGTAGTAGAGGAGCCGACCCGTAAAGAGGCCATATTGGATTTAATACTCACAAATGGAGGTTTGGTATCGGACGTTGTTGTAGGTGAAAATTTGGGATCTAGTGATCACCAGTCAGTGTGGTTTAATATAAGAACAGGGATGGAGCCGCACCACACAAAAACAAAAGTTTTAGACTTTAAAAAAAACAGATTTTTCTAAAATGAGACTTTGTGTGAAGGAGTCATTATCAGACTGGAGGAGTTTAAAGGGAGTCCAGGAGAAATGGGATTATTTAAAGGAAGCATTATTGAAGGCCACAGGCAATTGCATTCGACTTGTTAGCAAAAACAAAAAAGGGAAGAAACCACTGTGGTCTCTGCAGAAGTGGCCAAAATAGTGAAGAACAAAAAGACAGCATTCAATAATTATAAAACAACTCAGAGTGAAGAAGATAGGCAAACCTATAAGATTTGGCAGAAAGCGGCAAAGCAATTTATAAGAGCTTCCAAAGCACACGCAGAAGAGAAAATAGCTCAGTCAGTAAAAAAGGGGGACAAAACATTTTTTAGATACATAAACGATAAAAGAAAAGTAAAACAAGGATTAGTTAGATTAAAAACAAAGGAAGGAAGGTATGTAGAAGAAGATAAAAGTCTCGCTGACTGCCTCAATGAATATTTTTGTTCAGTCTTTGCAGAAGAAAAGGAAGGAAAGGGACCTCAGTTAGGAGGAAACACTAACGAGACAATTACATATCAGTTTACAGAGGAGGAGGTTCTACAGCAGCTGTCTAAAGTAAAGACAAATAAGTCAATGGGGCCTGATGGGATCCACCCTAAATTATTAAAAGAGCTCAGTGATGTAATAGCAAAACCGTTAACAGGATTGGTTTAACCAAATCTGTTAACGGGAGTCGTCCCAGAAGACTGGAAATTAGCAAATGTTGTGCCCATTTACAAGAAGGGTAGTAGGGAGGAATCGGGGAACTATAGGCCAGTTAGTCTTACGTCAGTAGTGGGGAAATTAATGGAAACCATGTTAAAGGAAAGGATTGTTGACCATCTAAAAACACATAGATTACAGGATCAGAAACAACATGGGTTTACCTCAGGGAGATCATGCCAAACTAATCGTATTGATTTTTGTGATTGGGTAACAAAAATAATAGACACAGGTGGTGCAGTAGACATTGCTTATTTAGATTTCAGTAAGGCTTTTGATACTGTTCCGCATAGAAGGCTTATCAATAAATTGCAATCTTTGAGCTTGGATTCCAATATTGTTGAATGGATTAGGCAGTGGCTGAGTGACAGGCAACAGAGGGTTGTGGTAAATGGAGTTTATTCGGTGCAAGGTCTTGTTACCAGTGGGGTACCTCAGGGGTCAGTACTTGGACCCATTCTATTTAATATTTTTATTAGTGATATTGCAGAAGGTATTAATGGAAAAGTATGTATTTTTGCTGATGACACAAAGATTTGCAACAGGGTTGACGTTCCTGGAGGGATCAGCCAAATGACAAATGATTTAGGTAAACTAAAAAAATGGTGGGAGTTGTGGCAATTGAGTTTTAACGTGGATAAGTGCAAGATAATGCACCTGGGACGTAAAAACCCAAGGGCTGAATATAGAATATTTGATACATCTGAGGAAAGGGATTTAGGGGTTATTATTTCAGAGGATCTAAGGTTAAGTAGTCAATGTAATAGAGCAGCAGGAAATGCTGGCAGAATGCTTGGTTGTGTAGGGAGAGGTATTAGCAGTAGGAAAAGGGAAGTGCTCATGCCACTGTACAGAGCACTGGTGAGACCTCACTTGGAGTACTGTGTGCAGTACTGGAGACCGTATCTCCAGAAGGATATAGACATCTTAGAGAGAGTTCAGAGAAGGGCTACTAAAATGGTGTACGGCTTGAAGGAGAAAAGTTACCAGGAAAGGCTTAATGATCTTAACATGTACAGCTTGGAAAAAAGACGAGACAGAGGAGATATGATAGAAACATTTAAATACGTAAAGGGAATCCACAAGGTAGAGGAAGGGAGTATATTTAAAAGGAAACAAAATAGCAAAACAAGAGGACATAGTCTTAGATTAGAGGGGCAAAGGTTTAAAAGTAACATCAGAAAGCATTATTTTACTGAGAGGGTGGTGGATACATGGAACAGTCTTCCAGTAGAAGTGGTAGAGGCTAAAACAGTAATTGAATTTAAGCAAGCATGGGATAGGCATAAGGCTATCCTAAACAAAAGATAAATCCAGGTAAAGTATCCATGTAATTGGGCAGACTAGATGGGCCGAAAGGTTCTGATCTGCCAACATTTTTCTATGTTTCTATGAGAGGGGACCCTGCTCCAGAGCTTACAATCCAGGAGGAGAGGGGACCCTGCCCCAGAGTTTACAATCCAGGAGGATAGGGGACCCTGCCCCAGAGTTTACAATCCAGGAGGAGAGGGGACCCTGCTCCAGAGCTTACAATTCAAGAGGAGAGGGCACCCTGCGCCAGAGCTTACAATCTAAGAGGAGAGGTGACACACTAAGTGAGGGTGAATAGAGTATATGAAGTAGTGGGGTGCATGGGGAGCTGAATGGGAAGAAGGAGCAAGAAATGTACAGAGTTGGATGATGGAGTGAGCCGATGGGCTTCTCTAAAGTAATGTGTTTTCAGAGACTTCTTGAAGGACTGGAGAGATGGGGAGAGTCTAATGTTGCAGGGGAGGGAGTTCCATAGAAAGGGGGCAGCTCGGGAGAAGTTCTGAAGGCGAGAGTTGGGGGTGCGTGTACGAGGAACTGATAGCATCAGATCATTGGCCGAGCGAAGTGGTCGGGACAGGATGTACCTGGTAATAAGGGAGGAGATGTAGGCAGCGGCGCGGTTATGAAGAGCTTTGTATGTGACCAATATAATGAATTGGATTCTAAAGGAAACTGGAGCCAGTGTAGAGATTGACAGAGGTGCGGGGGGTGAGGTGAGGTGGAGGAGTCTGGCACAGGCGTTCATTACAGACTGCAGAGGCAGAATCTGGGACCTCTTATGGCCGGAGAGGGCGAGGTTACAGTAGTCAAGGTGGGAGATAATAAGGGGTTTTGGATGAGCATTTCAGCAGAGTCCTGATTTAAGACCGGGACGGACGTAGAATGTTTTTTAGGTGGAAGTAGCGAGATTTGGTTAGCGACTGAATGTGAGGAGTAAAGTATAGATCAGAGTCTTAAGAGGACCCCGAGGCAACGAGTCTTGAGAGGTAGAAGTAACGCTGAACGCTCCCTGAGCAGAGGGTGTGGGTAGGACTAAGCCTCTGCATGTGGATGGCTGAATCGGCCCTCTAAGCTCCCACACAGAGTGGGTAGCAGGAGGCGCACATCAGCGTGACCACTCGGATAACATCACATATACACAATTTACATATATATATAATAAATAATCAGGTTTTTCCCAAAATTTAGGTGACAGCGATTATTTTATTCCAATAAATATATATATTTTTATCCAATGAAAAGGACTTGTTTAAAGTGTTTTTTTGTCACGGATTGGCTTGGTTTCCTGCATTATATGTCCTCACATCCTTCTTTCGGTCCCTCGTCCAGCAGACATAGCGATCCCGGTGGGCGAGGCTCACAGACACGAACCTCCGGTGCCCAGAGACGGCGTTGCTGTTGACGAGGGGAATGATCACGAGGAATCCAACGAGAATAAACACCCGGCTGATGGCGGCAATGGCCTGGTAGAGGAAGTGGAGAAAAAAGACGTTAAGCCAGATCAGAAGGGCCACCTCCCTCCCATCAAGGAAGCCATCAAAGAAAATGAGGAGCACGTAGGACAGCAGCCGCTGCAGAAGGAACGTGACTCCAGCAAGGAGGAAAAGGACAAGGCTCTTGTCATTGATCAGCAGAAGGAACAGCCACCGTACAAAGAGGCTGGCGCTCCCGGGCAAAACGTTGGCGCAGCAGAGGAGGCAAAGAAGAACCAAGCGGCCGTAGAAGAGGGTGAGAAGAACGATCTGGCTGCTCTGGAGAAGGCCCTGGAGAATCAGCTCTTGGCAGGTAGGAATATGCATCCAGTGCACGCGTTTCTTGGGGTCCTTTCTATGCTCAATTTGATCAGCTTCTGTTTATGTTGTCTTTTCTTTTCAAAGATGGTAAGAAAGAGGCAGCTGCTGTCGAGTCTGACCAACGTGACGTTCGTAATGTTGACCAAAAGGCAGACGAGAACCCAGAGGGTACGTATTGACCCATGAGCTTGTGCGGTCATGAATTGTTACACGTGGATGCCTTCACGGTAGAAATGATTTGGAGTTTTGTCACCTTCAGAGAGGGTTAAGTAGAGGGTAAATCATTCCAGAGGATCATTTTATTCCTGGCGGTCCGTTGGGTCGGCACTAGAAGAGTCTATTGTGGAAAGTGCAGGAGCTCAGTCCCAGCACAACAATCCTCTTCATGATGTTGGGCTCATAATCGCTCCACAACAGCCCATCCAACCAATGGTAGGTACTGGCCTCTGGTGTCAGGATGCGCATCTGGCTTGACCCATCCAGAAACTGGAAGCCAATACCAGTCGTTGGGACCTCTCTTCATATTCAAACTCTTGACGTAGACCAATGTCCCCATCATGTAGCGTTCAACATGTAACCCATCCAATATGGCGATCTCCAGAGGTTTGTGCACCAGAGAATGCACTCTTCCACATTTTCTATGACCAACCCACTGGGGCCACCTGGGAAAAATGCAGCTGGAAGGGCCACCTAGCCATGAAAACATTGGGTGATCATTATTACATGGCTAGGCTTGTTCGTGTTTTTATAAGCATTTCTGTGCCATGCCGTTGCTATAACCCTGCTTGCTCCCTGAGATCAACTCCGGGGTCCCCTTGGATGGTCGTAAATAGACTCTGTGACCTTTCAGGTACACGAATGATAAATAAATCAAGCCAGGATCCTTTACTAGTCAGACTTTCAACCACATTACCTTACAGTGTTAGGTTGGGTTTGAGTTGCAGAAGGTTTGATTTGGTTGGCTTTGGGTTGCAGAAGGTTTGGTTTGGGTTGCAGAAGGTTTGGTTTGGGTTGCAGAAGGTTTGGTTTGGGTTGCAGAAGGTTTGGTTTGGGTTGCAGAAGGTTTGGTTTGGGTTGCAGAAGGTTTGGTTTGGGTTGCAGAAGGTTTGGTTTGGGTTGCAGAAGGTTTGGTTTGGGTTGCAGAAGGTTTGGTTTGGGTTGCAGAAGGTTTGGTTGGGTTGCAGAAGGTTTGGTTGGGTTGCAGAAGGTTTGGTTGGGTTGCAGAAGGTTTGGTTGGGTTGCAGAAGGTTTGGTTGGGTTGCAGAAGGTTTGGTTGGGTTGCAGAAGGTTTGGTTGGGTTGCGGGTTGCAGAAGGTTTGGTTTGGGTGGCAGAAGGTTTGGTTTGGGTTGCAGAAGGTTTGGTTTGGGTTGCAGAAGGTTTGGTTTGGGTTGCAGAAGGTTTGGTTTGGGTTGCAGAAGGTTTGGTTTGGGTTGCAGAAGGTTTGGTTGGGTTGCAGAAGGTTTGGTTGGGTTGCAGAAGGTTGGGTTTGGGTTGCAGAAGGTTTGGTTTGGGTTGCAGAAGGTTTGGTTTGGGTTGCAGAAGGTTTGGTTTGGGTTGCAGAAGGTTTGGTTTGGGTTGCAGAAGGTTTGGTTTGGGTTGCAGAAGGTTTGGTTTGGGTTGCAGAAGGTTTGGTTTGGGTTGCAGAAGGTTTGGTTTTGGGTTCAGAAGGTTTGGTTTGGGTTGCAGAAGGTTTGGTTGGGTTGCAGAAGGTTTGGTTGGGTTGCAGAAGGTTTGGTTGGGTTGCAGAAGGTTTGGTTGGGTTGCAGAAGGTTTGGTTGGGTTGGGTTGCAGAAGGTTTGGTTTGGGTGGCAGAAGGTTTGGTTTGGGTTGCAGAAGGTTTGGTTTGGGTTGCAGAAGGTTTGGTTTGGGTTGCAGAAGGTTTGGTTTGGGTTGCAGAAGGTTTGGTTTGGGTTGCAGAAGGTTTGGTTGGGTTGCAGAAGGTTTGGTTGGGTTGCAGAAGGTTGGGTTTGGGTTGCAGAAGGTTTGGTTTGGGTTGCAGAAGGTTTGGTTTGGGTTGCAGAAGGTTTGGTTTGGGTTGCAGAAGGTTTGGTTTGGGTTGCAGAAGGTTTGGTTGGGTTGCAGAAGGTTTGGTTTGGGTTTCAGAAGGTTTGGTTTGGGTTGCAGAAGGTTTGGTTGGGTTGCAGAAGGTTTGGTTGGGTTGCAGAAGGTTGGTTGGGTTGCAGAAGGTTTGGTTGGGTTGCAGAAGGTTTGGTTGGGTTGCGGGTTGCAGAAGGTTTGGTTTGGGTGGCAGAAGGTTTGGTTTGGGTTGCAGAAGGTTTGGTTTGGGTTGCAGAAGGTTTGGTTTGGGTTGCAGAAGGTTTGGTTTGGGTTGCAGAAGGTTTGGTTTGGGTTGCAGAAGGTTTGGTTGGGTTGCAGAAGGTTTGGTTTGGGTTGCAGAAGGTTGGGTTTGGGTTGCAGAAGGTTTGGTTTGGGTTGCAGAAGTTTGGTTTGGGTTGCAGAAGGTTTGGTTTGGTTGCAGAAGGTTTGGTTTGGTTTGGGTTGCAGAAGGTTTGGTTTGGTTTGGGTTGCAGAAGGTTGGTTTGGGTTGCAGAAGGTTTGGTTGGGTTGCAGAAGGTTTGGTTTGGGTTGCAGAAGGTTTGGTTTTGGGTTCAGAAGGTTTGGTTTGGGTTGCAGAAGGTTTGGTTTGGGTTGCAGAAGGTTTGGTTTGGGTTGCAGAAGGTTTGGTTTGGGTTGCAGAAGGTTTGGTTTGGGTTGCAGAAGGTTTGGTTTGGGTTGCAGAAGGTTTGGTTTGGGTTGCAGAAGGTTTGGTTTGGGTTGCAGAAGGTTTGGTTTGGTTTGGGTTGCAGAAGGTTTGGTTTGGTTTGGGTTGCAGAAGGTTTGGTTTGGTTTGGGTTGCAGAAGGTTTGGTTTGGTTTGGGTTGCAGAAGGTTTGGTTTGGTTTGGGTTGCAGAAGGTTTGGGTTGCAGAAGGTTTGGTTTGGGTTGCAGAAGGTTTGGGTTGCAGAAGGTTTGGTTTGGTTTGGTTTGGTTTGGTTTGGTTTGCAGAAGGTTTGGGTTGCAGAAGGTTTGGTTGGTTTGGGTTGCAGAAGGTTTGGGTTGCAGAAGGTTTGGTTTGGTTTGGGTTGCAGAAGGTTTGGGTTGCAGAAGGTTTGGTTTGGGTTGCAGAAGGTTTGGGTTGCAGAAGGTTTGGTTTGGTTTGGTTTGGTTTGGTTTGGTTTGCAGAAGGTTTGGGTTGCAGAAGGTTTGGTTTGGTTTGGGTTGCAGAAGGTTTGGGTTGCAGAAGGTTTGGTTTGGTTTGGGTTGCAGAAGGTTTGGGTTGCAGAAGGTTTGGTTTGGTTTGGGTTGCAGAAGGTTTGGTTTGGGTTGCAGAAGGTTTGGTTTGGGTTGCAGAAGGTTTGGTTTGGGTTGCAGAAGGTTTGGTTTGGGTTGCAGAAGGTTTGGTTTGGGTTGCAGAAGGTTTGGTTTGGGTTGCAGAAGGTTTGGTTTGGGTTGCAGAAGGTTTGGTTTGGGTTGCAGAAGGTTTGGTTTGGGTTGCAGAAGGTTTGGTTTGGGTTGCAGAAGGTTTGGTTGGGTTGGTTGGGTTTGGGTTGCAGAAGGTTTGGTTTGGGTTGCAGAAGGTTTGGTTGGGTTGGTTGGGTTTGGGTTTTGGTTGGTTGGGTTTGGGTTGCAGAAGGTTTGGTTTGGTTTGGTTTGGGTTGGTTGGGTTTGGGTTGCAGAAGGTTTGGGTGGTTGGGTTTGGGTTGCAGAAGGTTTGGTTTGGTTTGGGTTGGTTGGGTTTGGGTTGCAGAAGGTTTGGTTTGGTTTGGGTTGGTTGGGTTTGGGTTGCAGAAGGTTTGGTTTGGTTTGGGTTGGTTGGGTTTGGGTTGCAGAAGGTTTGGTTTGGTTTGGGTTGGTTGGGTTTGGGTTGCAGAAGGTTTGGGTTGGTTTGGGTTGGTTGGGTTTGGGTTGCAGAAGGTTTGGGTTGGTTGGGTTTGGGTTGCAGAAGGTTTGGTTTGGGTTGGTTGGGTTTGGGTTGCAGAAGGTTTGGTTTGGGTTGGTTGGGTTTGGGTTGCAGAAGGTTTGGTTTGGTTTGGGTTGGTTGGGTTTGGGTTGCAGAAGGTTTGGGTTGGTTGGGTTTGGGTTGGTTGGGTTTGGGTTGCAGAAGGTTTGGTTTGGGTTGGTTGGGTTTGGGTTGGTTGGGTTTGGGTTGCAGAAGGTTGGGTTTGGGTTGCAGAAGGTTTGGTTTGGGTTGCAGAAGGTTTGGTTTGGGTTGGTTGGGTTGGTTGGGTTTGGGTTGCAGAAGGTTTGGTTTGGTTTGCAGAAGGTTTGGTTTGGGTTGGTTGGGTTTGGCTGGCTGAAGACTTTGTGTTGTCATACTGTGGTTTTCACACACCTAAACCAAAATAAACATGTGCCGGCCTCGATCACTTAGTGAGCTGGTTCCCACTGCTTTGTAAACTAAATAAGATGAGGAACTCGTGAAGGATCTTGCCTGTCGCCTCACTGTTTTTCTCCGATATCGCCTGATATCAAATCAATGCTTTTCTTAATCCAGCCAAGCTGGCTGCTCTCGCCTCTCTGTACCATGTTGTGACTTTACCTTACGTCTTTCTTTCTCGCATGCCGCATCCTGGGACATCACAGCCGATCTTAGAAGGCTTGTTGGACGTAAGCATGTCTGTGTGTCTGTTGCTTGTCTGTCTGTCAATTTTGTTTCTCAACCGATTTGATGCTAATAATTCAATAAAACTTTTAACATTAACTCTTTAACAACCACTGGATATAGAATAAAGACACAGGACTACATCACGTCTCCTCCTCAATAACCATTTATAAAGGATTTCAGGGCTTTCTGGCTTTATCTAGAAGTTTCAGAAATTCAACATAGTCGATGCTTGCTGGGTTATTTAATGACCGGCTTCATATCAGAATATTTTCTTCTTCTGATCCTTATCCCGTGAATAACGTAACAGTTGAACGCTCCCAAACCACAACCACCCAGAATATGGAGTCAATGTCCTTGCACGTCCTCTTAGGAAGGCAGAATATAAATGGTTTGTCCCATCACTGAGGAGCTGGTCAAACATAATGTTAATTTCAGAGGGGCCAGTTAAAAAGTGGAATATGCTGCTCTGAGCGGCCTCCAGCTCGGAGCTCCAGGCCCGTTTTCTTGATGCTGGAGTGTTGTCACAATTGTGTGTCTCTCCGTTAACAAGTGGCGACCAGTGACCATAGCTCTACCAAATATACATCAATGTTTTTAATTTCCTTCCAAATTTCCGATAAACTCCATTTTGTCACGTTAGATGCAGCCGCGTGAGATCGATTTGAGTTGCATTGGCCGGTAGAAGGTGATCTTGCTTGATGGATCCATGGATCGTTGCTTTGCTAACACTAGACTAGCATCTACGTTGTGACACGAAGCCTCGTAGAAGACACCACTAATACTCTATTTCTTTGGGTTTAGACGCAGGCAAGGCTGAGATTCTGGACCATGCCATTCTTCTGCAAGTCATCAAGGAACAACAGGTGCAGCAGAAGCGCTTGCTGGACCAGCAGGAAAAACTGTTGGAGGTGATCAAGGAACAGCACATGGAAATACACCAGCAGAAGGAGGAGGTGGAGCAACTAGGTGGGTAAAGACCCCAGAACCCGGGATACGTAATGATGATAGGTGGCATGGTGGGCACCAAAAGTGTCAAAGTATAAGAAGTTCAATTGGTTATATGGAGACATTTTCAGAGTTTTTGCTCAGCATTGCTGATTCGAATAAAACCATGAGTCCTTCATTTCTGACATTTATAGGATAAAAAGGTTATTTTCCTCAGTTTTCCATTTATTTACTTTACCGAGTTGACATTTTTCATTTGTGTTTTGTCTTCTAAATCCTTTCTGCAGAGAAAGCTGAAGGGCAAGCCGTAGTGTTGCCGAAAAGCAAAGAGGAAGACAAAGCCGGAGCAGAACAACAACAACAACCAGAATTCAAACTAGATGCTGTGATGGATCAAGGGAAAAAAGTTGATGTCGATATAGAACTGAAGCCTGCTGTCCACCAGGAGCCGCAGGTCGAGGCTAAGAATGACCCAGAGCAAAATAAACCATTAAATGTGAAATCACAAGAGGAACACAAGGTTGTTGAACATCCTGGAGCTCCAAAACAGAATCCAGAACCTCACAAACAGAACCCAGATCATCAGAAACAAAACCCAGAACCCGTTGATCACGAAGCTCTTGCTCCAAAGCAGGAGGCCTCACAAGTGAAAAAACAGTCTGTGTTGGAGCCACCCATCCACAATCAGGTCCAAGGAGATAAAGAAGTCCAGAAGGACCAGGACAGAGGCCTTCTGAAAAAGCAAGATCTCCAACAGCAACAAGCTCCAGATAATTCTAGACATCCTAAAACTCATCTGGATTCCAAAGAGAAGATGCAAAAGAAGGAGCAGCCAATAGAGAATATTGTGAAAACTAAAGCAGCTGAAGTAGCAGGACTTGATAAGGCCCAACAGGTGGGAAGAGCTCATAGGGAAGCACAGGTTGTAAACAAAGTTGAGGTTCATAATGATAAAGGTGGCCAAAACCAAAAATCAGGTCTTGAGGTCAACCTGCAAGCAGGTGAAAAGAACGTTGTTCCTGTAGTGGTCAAGCAGCTTGAAAATGAACCCAAAATAGGAGAAAACAAGGAGGAGATAAAGGGAGGACTGGTAGATGAAGCACATGACCAGGGAAAACCAAATCGAGACCTAAAGCTAAAAAAAGACTTGGACCTGAAGAGGAGGAAAAGGGACCTTGGAAATGAGGGAGAGCAAGGCAGAGGAGTAGCACAATTTATCAGCTTGGATCCTGTCCCAAACCTGAAGGTCAATGACCTGCGGGGAGCCCTGGAGACACAGCTGAACCAGGCTGTCCGCAGTCGGCAACTCAAACAGGTAGAAGATGAAGAGAAACGGAGATGACGAGCAACACTTAAATAAGACTGTTATTGTGCAAAACGTGCTCTTTCGTGCCACAAGCCAAAGAGGCCTTCAAGCCTGCGCAGACTCTCGGCAACTTGTAGGCCCAGACATATACGATTTTGGATGGGAAGCTTGCTCTTCTCATTCACCCACATACATGTGGACAACTGTTCATTCCAAATATGTGCATCTTGGGGTAATGGACTGTTCTTTCCTTAAACTATAGACTCCAACCACGTGCAATGCCCTCACATTCCCATTTACGTGTCCATTAATCCTCCAGGCCTTTGTGCCAGTCAACAGAAAACGATAAAGCCCGACCTCTGCTTGGTCCATATAACACATGAAGTACAAAAGACTTTGAGGAAGATCCCAGTTTCTGTCTTTGCTACAATTGCACTTCCTTCTAGGCGGTTGGACTCATCACATCTTATTCTTCACCGCAACCTGGGTGGGTGCGTGGGGGGAGGACTAGATCGATTTCGGAACCGGCAGGTGTATTTTACTGCAAAGTCCCTACTATGACTCTTCTCCCAGTTTGGTTGAAGAAATCGGTGGACGTGAAGGCACTCTGGTTTTGGCTTTCAATGTAATCTCTTGGACCTTGTCCGGTCACTTCCAAGATATTTGCCACCGGTTAACGTCCAGTGGATAGAATAGCTGCATCATCCACTTGTGTAGACGGGATGTATAACTTGAGGCTTAAAATACTGATATTTTGAAGGACAGCATCGAAATGTCAACTTGAAAAGTCAATATGGTGGGAAGGTTTTAGGTGTTTTTATGTCAAATCGAAAGAAAGTTTTGTATCCTCCCCCCCCCCCCATTGACCGCTTCAATGTCAAGAAATCCTGCCCTGCCTCTTCTTCCAGAAGTAATGGGGACAGGGTTGTTTGGCTGGGTTGTGTTTAGATCAGTTCCCCCAAAAACTATCGCCCCACTCCGTCGCACAAAACTGTTTCCCTCCACATTTTGGCTGGAGAATGCAACAGACGCAGCTCCACCACTTGCTGAAGACCTCATGCAGAGACCCCGCAGGGTTTATGAAGTCGGATAAACTGGTACCTGGGCCTTTCTAATTTGCGCTTCTGAAACGGATGTGCAGCTTTTTATATATATGTGCAGTCGACACTTTCTGCTGTGTACATCACCTTCCATCCGATCGACATGTCGGCGCATCATTCCAGGCTGGACCAAATTAATTTATGTTTTAGACCATTAAAGGCACTGCATTGCTTAATCCTCATTTCTATCGGCACACGCATCATACAACACCTGCTGCTTTGTCTCTATGGGGGTGATGTTTAACCAAATCTTAAATAAACAAAAAAAAAAACACATGTTTGGGAGGGCGTCCTCATTACTGCCACGTGGAACATCCTATGCATAGAAGATAGTGAGCTTTAAACAGACCATAAGCGGCTTTCCCAATCACAAACCTCTCAATATGGTCTTTGGGGGGGTGTATTTATAAATGCAAAGCCATACCCATCCATCCTCGTGCATTCTTGTGCATATTCCCCATTTCTGTGCTTTTCATTTTTCAGTAATTTTCTATAGTTTCATGGTTTACGGTTAGAAGGTGTCTGCTTAGAAATGCTGGAATCAATAGTTAGAATTATTTATAGAGCTTTTCCTTTGGCTAGGTTTGGTAGTTGGTGGCCAGTTCTCTCTGGTTGAGTTACGTGGTCGTTAGAAATTTATGTTTAGCTTTCACTGTTGATAACGATCTAACCTGACCAAAGAGCATTGGCTGACATTTCTTTGGTTTCATGGTTGGTGGCCAGTTCTTTGGTTGGGTTAGATGGTTGACATTTATTTGGTTTGGTTTCATGGTTGATGGCCAGTTCTTTGGTTTCGTGGTTGGTGGCCAGTTCCTTGGTTCGGTTTCATGGTTGGTGGCCAGTTCCTTGTTTGGGTTAGATCAGGGCTCAAAATTTCAAGTCCCAAACTACTAGCCAGGCCTAAGAGTTACTCGCCACCAGTTGCCACACCTAACCCCTACCCTGCCCTTAACGCCATTCCCAAACACACCCTCAAATTATCTTATGAAATGACACTGTTAAATGTTTTATTCACAAAACAGTTTTACTGTAAACTTATATTCCTTTAAGTGCTTTACATCAATCGGGATGCAAACAAAATATTATGTGTAACTGCTCAGCTTTTAATAAACTTAGTGCAATTTTTCATCTTTACAATCACTCCAGATACTGTACATGTATACCCAGGCACATCATACCCCAGATACAGGCATACCCAGACACATCAGACCCCAGATACATGTATACCCAGACATCAGACCACAGTGTGAGCAGAGCAAGGGACCAGATGAGAACCGCCAGGAGAGGACAGGCATAGGGGGCAGATGTCTGGCACACCATCTCTGACATCAGAGGGGGCCGGCTGCTATCTTGGATTCCCCCAGCCAGGCAGGAGGGCCTAAAAACAAAAAAGCATGGCCACTGCCATAATATCCAGCTCAGGCAGCACAAAATCATTTATCATGCTGCCTGCGTCTGCATTTCCACTCGCCCTCACTTAATTTCCACTCGCCAAATGCTAGCAGGCGAGTGGAAATTTTGAGGCCTGGGTTAGATGGTTGACATTTCTTTGGTTTGCCTACATGGTTGGTGGCCAGTTCTTTGGTTTGGTTTCATGGATGGTGGCCAGTTCTTTGGTTTCCTGGTTGGTTGCCCTTTTGCTTGTGTTTTGATCACGGATTCTACTTTCTCTCTGGTTGGGTTTGGTGGTTAGTTGCCAGATCTCTCCAGTTGGATTTCGTGATTGGTTGCGATTGGTGGTAAGGAGCCAGTTTCTCTTGGTTACCAAACCCAACGCCACCAAAACATTGCAGGACCTTCATATTCCGTGTCCCATTTTTGACCGTTGTTTGCATTTCTGAGGTGGAAACGAAGGCTGTTCTGTTGGCGTAATGACGTCCCATTAGGTTTCACTCTGGTGTTTATATAATGTATATATGCTCTGGGACAGATATGTGCCGGGCTCGGCCATCATTTAAAAGGAAATAATTATTAAATCTACTTATCTTCAGATAGACGAGGGTCGCAGAACGCGTCCAATGGAATCCTTAAGCAAGGACTTAAAAATGTGTGTTTCAGCAGCTGCTGCCCCCGATCCGGCCCTTTTGTTCTTGATTGGTCGGTTGTCCTGTAAGGGCCTTTAAGGTGAAATGGTCGGGTCCTAATGGACGCTGCCTGACCCGCCGAGTGTCTTCCTGCTGCTTCCCCTCGCGGCCCGCCCGTTTCCCTTCAGAAAGTAACTTCTAACCACGTATTCCAGCGCTGTACAGGCTTTAAATCAGAGATGGGACTTGTGTGTTTTTAATGAGCGCACGCGAGGCTATAGAATGTACTATACTAATTAAAACCCATTTAAAGTATAAATCTGCCTCCTGACGAGCTGCTTTCAGGACCAGCTCTGGCTTTTAATGCACAGATTTGCAGGCTGTGACTCACAACATCCCCCTATAATGACTTTACCTGCAGACCCAGCGGCCATGTGGATGTGTCCCACCTTAAAAGGAGTCACATGACTTTAAACAGTGCTTCTCTTTCTGAAGGTGGAGCTCCCTGATCTACAGGACCAAAGACGTTTCCCCCGCGTCCTTCAAACCACACTCCCCAATCCACATTTTAGCAGCTTATATGCCGTCACGCCGCAATAAAATAGTCTTAAAAAATTTAGGTCAATGAATAAAAGTTTATATTTCATCATTTTTACAGGTTCTGTGTGTTCTGTGCTTAGATATATAGAACAAGGGATCTCACGGACAGGGACTGGTCCTGCACGGTCCTGTTCAGCAGGTCACTTTATGCTCCTTTTCAGCTGAAAGAAAAAAAAAAACAACATGTTTTTACGAAACAAAAGTAACAGAATAAAAACGAAACGAATAACATGTTAAAACAATAGGATGAGGAAAACGGGCGACTGTGTCCCAATATATAGGGGGCTCCTCCATATATTCAGGGTGTGTTTTTAGGGGCTCCTCCATATATTCAGGGTGTGTGTGTTTTTTAGGGGTTCCTCCATGTATTCAGGGTGTGTGGGTGTGTTTTTAGGGGCTCCTCCACATATTCAGGGTGTGTGTGTTTTTTAGGGGCTCCTCCATATATTCAGGGTGTGTGTGTTTTTTAGGGGTTCCTCCATGTATTCAGGGTGTGTTTTTAGGGGCTCCTCCATATATTCAGGGTGTGCGGGTGTCTTTTTAGGGGCTCCTCCATATATTCAGGGTGTGTGGGTGTCTTTTTAGGGACTCCTCCATATATTCAGGGTGTGCGGGTGTGTTTTTAGGGGCTCCTCCATATATTCAGGGTGTGTGTGTTTTTTAGGGGCTCCTCCATATATTCAGGGGGTGTGTGTATTTTTAGGGGTTCCTCCATATATTCAGGGTGTGTGGGTGTCTTTTTAGGGGCTCCTCCATATATTCAGGGTGTGTGGGGGTGTTTTTAGCGGCTCCTCCATATATTCAGAGTGTGCGGGTGTATTTTTAGGGGTTCCTCCATATATTCAGGGTGTGCGGGTGTTTTTAGGGGCTCCTCCATATATTCAGGGTGTGTGGGTGTGTTTTTAGGGGCTCCTCCATATATTCAGGGTGTGTGGGTGTCTTTTTAGGGGCTCCTCCATACATTGGGGGTGTGTGGGTGTTTTTCTCCGTGTTTAGGTTAGACTCTAGATAAAATGATCCCTGGGTGCGCCCTGGTTCCCTCACATGCTGTTCTATATTTCAGGGTTCCAGCCTGGGTTTTTTTGGGGTGCTGCCGCTTACCGCTCTGCTGAAACACTCCTTTAGGGCCTGGAATTCCCGCGCACACGCGCTTTTCTTCAGCTCATTATTCCCAGCAGTCTCCGTTGAAACACATTGCCCGTAACTTGCTGCCTGTGAAGAAAAAAAAAAACAGATGCAAGAAATAAAACCACAGGTGTGTGTGTGTATGGGGGAAACTCCTCCGCTTCACCCAGTGTTTTGACCAGATTGGGGGGGGGGGGAAATCTGCACATTCTGGCCACTTCAGGGTCTAATCTCAAAGCACTTAATTCTTGTGCAATCTCTCTCTCCCCCTCTGCCTCTCTCTCTCCCCCTCTGCCTCTTCCCCCCCCCCCTTTTCGGGGATTACATTTGCTGTGAATTTATTAATTGGCGAGAGGTCACCGTATTGCCCCCAAAAAGAAGCCGCCAAAGCACTTATTGGACATTGGTGATAACCACAGAACCTGCCTCAGTGAATCCCCCAGAACTGAAAGCAAAAAGTATAAAAGCTGATAAAAGATCCTTTAATAATAAAACGTCCAAAGAAATAAAACCTTCACTATTAAAAAAAAAATATAAAAAGCTCTTAAATTTTATTAAATATTGCATTTATTGCATTGAAACCTGTGACATTTGCCCGTTTGAACCTGTGACATTTGCCCGTTTGAACCTGTGACATTTGCCCGTTTGAACCTGTGACATTTGCCCGTTTGAACCTGTGACATTTGCCCGTTTGAACCTGTGACATTTACCCGTATGAACCTGTGACATTTACCCGTATGAACCTGTGACATTTACCCGTATGAACCTGTGACTTTTGCCCGTATGAACCTGTGACATTTGCCCGTATGAACCTGTGACATTTACCCGTATGAACCTGTGACATTTGCCCGTATGAACCTGTGACATTTGCCCGTATGAACCTGTGACATTTGCCCGTATGAACCTGTGACATTTGCCCGTTTAAAGCTGTCAAATGGAATTTGGGTCATTTTGTCAGTATTTTGGTGCAATTTGGTGTTCTTTCAATAAACGGTTTGTGCCACTAAATCTCAGTGAATTGCTGTCAGTTTTGCTGTCAATGCGACTGTATTCGGCAAATTTACAGCTTTTTGTTTTAACACAAATTGGCCCAAAAGGGGAAATTTACTGTTCGGATCAATTTGGGGCCAATACAGAGGATAATGAGTTACATGTCCTTTCAGAGCGTTCCTTTAAACGCATGCACTTTACTTAGGCTGGGGTCAGACCAGCGCACTTTTAACGTGCGTTCTGGCGCACATAATTACGGCCGCACTAGCAGCAGATGACGGGCAATGACGGCCAATATACGAAGTACGGTCGCACAAAAGTCCGGCCGTGCAACGCAAGTGGAATTTGAACGCATTTTTCTGAGAACGCTGAACCGCTAGTACTGACGTACAGAGTGCGCAGCTGCGGCATAGCGGCGTGTTTGCGTGATTAGGAGATGTCAGACACTGCTAATGTCCAGCCAACATAACGTCCAGACGCAAAAAAGAGTTTTATTGACAATCCGTACAAAATCACGCCCGAAAATGCGCGTCATCTGACCGTTTTTGCGCATTCCGTGAAAAAATATGTCAATGCGTTCGGACGCACTTTTTCACGTTCGCGGGGAAAAATGCTTTCGTCTGACCCTAGCCTAACCAGCCCAGTCCCTGCGCAGGGATTGCCCCCTGCAGCGGGCAGGGACCACTTGGGGATTGCCCCCTGCAGCGGGCAGGGACCACTGGGGGAATCGCCCCCTGCAGCGGGCAGGGACCACTGGGGGAAATCGCCCCCTGCAGCGGGCAGGGACCACTGGGGGAATCGCCCCCTGCAGCGGGCAGGGACCACTGGGGGAATCGCCCCCTGCAGCGGGCAGGGACCACTGGGGGAATCGCCCCCTGCAGCGGGCAGGGACCACTGGGGGAATCGCCCCCTGCAGCGGGCAGGGACCACTGGGGGAATCGCCCCCTGCAGCGGGCAGGGACCACTGGGGGAATCGCCCCCTGCAGCGGGCAGGGACCACTGGGGGAATCGCCCCCTGCAGCGACCACGGACCACTGGGGGGGATCGCCCCCTGCAGCGACCACGGACCACTGGGGGATCGCCCCCTGCATCGACCACTGGGGGATCGCCGCCTGCAGCGACCACTGGGGGAATCGCCCCCTGCAGCGACCACTGGGGGATCGCCCCCCGCAGCGGGCAGGGACCACCGGGGGATGGCCCTGACGCTTTTTTTGCTGTGGTGCCCGTTCTACATGCTGTGCCCTTTACCTCCGTCCTCTTTATATTCCAGGTGTTCGTTGCTGAACTGTGAAGTGGTGTTTGAGATGTTGAGCGACTCCCTGACGGGCGAGAACGCGTGCGCCAAGCTGGTGAGAACCCACGACTCTGTCCCGTCTCTGTCCTCTCCAGTGACGGCGCTGAGCGGAGGCCGCAGGGATGGAGTCTGAATAATCCTCACCTTCAAAAACAATAATTTCCTCCATTATTTATCTCCTGCCTCGATCCAGTTATTCCTGTATAAAAGCGGAGTCCGCGGACTTCTCCCGCCTGACATGAACGCAGGCGCTGCACTTACCGGCTCAGCCCCTGCACAGCAGAAGAGAGCGCAGGGACGGAGCCAGCAAGTAAAGCACGTTTGATAAGGTCAGGAGGGAGAAGTCCGCGGACTCTGCTTTTATACAGGAATAACTGGCTACAGGCTGGAGATTGGGGGAAATGTGATGAGAGCAGGGATATTCAACATTGACTCATGAGCTGACACTTTATAGCAGAGCTCAGCGACCTAGGCCCTTTTCAGAGGTTTTGGAACTACGTACCCCATGATGCTCAGCCACTCTCCGGTTTGACAGAGACTCATGGTAGATGTAGTTCCAAAACTGGAGGCGCGAAGGCTGCTGAACCTTTACACTATAGTATGCAGTACAGTCTGTATGACGAGGAGCAGCGCAGGAAAATGCTGCCTTCCTTTGAGTTACAGTGGAAAGTCCCAGGAATAAATAACCTCTGAGAGGTGGGGTGGGCTCCCTGTAATGACCCCTGAGAGGTGGGGTGGGCTCCCTGTAATGACCCCTGAGAGGTGGGGTGGGCTCCCTGTAATGACCCCTGAGAGGTGGGGTGGGCTCCCTGTAATGACCCCTGAGAGGTGGGGTGGGCTCCCTGTAATGACCCCTGAGAGGTGGGGGTGGGCTCCCTGAAATGACCCCTGAGAGGTGGGGTGGGCTCCCTGTAATGACCCCTGAGAGGTGGGGGTGGGCTCCCTGTAATGACCCCTGAGAGGTGGGGGTGGGCTCCCTGTAATGACCCCTGAGAGGTGGGGTGGGCTCCCTGTAATGACCCGAGAGGTGGGGTGGGCTCCCTGTAATGACCCCTGAGAGGTGGGGTGGGCTCCCTGAGAGGTGGGGTGGGCTCCCTGTAATGACCCCTGAGAGGTGGGGTGGGCTCCCTGTAATGACCCCTGAGAGGTGGTGTGGGCTCCCTGTAATGACCCCTGAGAGGTGGGGTGGGCTCCCTGAGAGGTGGGGTGGGCTCCCTGTAATGACCCCTGAGAGGTGGGCTCCCTGTAATGACCCCTGAGAGGTGGGGTGGGCTCCCTGTAATGACCCCTGAGGGGTGGGGGTGGGCTCCCGGTGTCTGTAATGAGCCTCACCTGTGTCCTGCACTCCACCAGGGCACCAGAAAACCTCCCCAGGGTCCCCCGACCCGAGGCGGCTTTCCCACTCATAACCGATCGCAGCGACCTCACTCCCAGCTGTCACCGGGCGCCGCCATACTTTATAAAACACTTTCACTTCCGCCAGGACTAGACGCGGCTCACTTCCGCCCGGGACAGGCTGGCCTCCCATTGCTCGCGTGACCACGGCGACCCATGGTGATTGGCTACCTGGGAAGGCGCGCCTCAGGCTGTGATTGGTGGCTCCTGCTTCCAGTGGTCAGTGTCGCTGTGGCGGTCGGGAGAGTAGCACGATGGCGGTGCTGGACAAGCTGGCCTTCCTTCAGCAGGTGAGGCGGAGCTGGGGGCCCCTCACTTAGGGCCACATACAGTGACAGCCACTCTGAAGGGCCAGAGGTCCGCCTTCTTGTGGGCTGTCAGGTCACTGGGCCTAATGCTCAGGTTTGGGTGGGGGCGCTGTCACTTTAAATCAGGGGTCTCTGTCACTTTAAATCAGGGGTCTCTGTCACTTTAAATCAGGGGTCTCTGTCACTTTAAATCAGAGGTATCTGTCTCTTTAAATCAGGGGTCTCTGTCCCTTTAAATCAGGGGTCTCTGTCCCTTTAAATCAGGGGTCTCTGTCACTTTAAATCAGGGGTCTCTGTCCCTTTAAATCAGAGGTCTCTGTCCCTTTAAATCAGGGGTCTCTGTCCCTTTAAATCAGGGGTCTCTGTCCCTTTAAATCAGAGGTATCTGTCCCTTTAAATCAGAGGTATCTGTCCCTTTAAATCAGAGGTATCTGTCCCTTTAAATCAGAGGTATCTGTCCCTTTAAATCAGAGGTATCTGTCCCTTTAAATCAGGGGTCTCTGTCCCTTTAAATCAGGGGTCTCTGTCCCTTTAAATCAGGGGTCTCTGTCCCTTTAAATCAGGGGTCTCTGTCCCTTTAAATCAGGGGTCTCTGTCCCTTTAAATCAGGGGTCTCTGTCCCTTTAAATCAGGGGTCTCTGTCCCTTTAAATCAGGGGTCTCTGTCCCTTAAATCAGGGGTCTCTGTCCCTTTAAATCAGGGGTCTCTGTCCCTTTAAATCAGGGGTCTCTGTCCCTTTAAATCAGGGGCCTCTGTCCCTTTAAATCAGGGGCCTCTGTCCCTTTAAATCAGGGGCCTCTGTCCCTTTAAATCAGGGGCCTCTGTCCCTTTAAATCAGGGGTCTCAGCTCCCACAGATATTTATTGCCTGCAATTTCTTTCAATGCAATAAATGGCCAGAGGATCATGGGAGATGTAGTTCAGAAACCTCTGGGTGCAGAATGTCTCCTCCCTGTGAAGCTGCTGTTAGCGTTGCAGCTGTGTGTTCTGTGTCTGGTCAATAAAAAAAAAAGTCATTTTCCCACCCGGTGACAGTTTAGTAAAGACGATCCGACCAAAAGTCTGGTTAAAAGAGCTCGCTGGGTGTGTGTCGCTGCAGTGCAATGCACAGGGGACTATGTGCGGGAAGCTGTGGGGCGACGCGCAGGGGACTATGTGCGGGAAGCTGCGGGGCGACGCGCAGGGGACTATGTGCGGGAAGCTGTGGGGCGACGCGCAGGGGACTATGTGCGGGAAGCTGCGGGGCGACGTGCGGGAAGCTGTGGGGCGACGCGCAGGGGGCTATGTGCGGGAATCTGTGGGGCGACGTGCAGGGGACTATGTGCGGGAAGCTGCAGGGCGACGCGCAGGGGACTATGTGCGGGAAGCTGCAGGGCGACGCGCAGGGGACTATGTGCGGGAAGCTGCAGGGCGACGCGCAGGGGACTATGTGCGGGAAGCTGCAGGGCGACGCGCAGGGGACTATGTGCGGGAAGCTGTGGGGCGACGCGCAGGGGACTATGTGCGGGAAGCTGCGGGGCGACGCGCAGGGTGCTATGTGTGGGAAGCTGTGGTGCGACGCGCAGGGGACTGTGCGGGAAGCTGCGGGGCGACGTGCAGGGGACTATGTGCGGGAAGCTGTGGGGCGACGCGCAGGGGACTATGTGCGGGAAGCTGCGGGGCGACGCGCAGGGGACTATGTGCGGGAAGCTGTGGGGCGACGCGCAGGGGACTATGTGCGGGAAGCTGCGGGGCGACGCGCAGGGTGCTATGTGTGGGAAGCTGGGGGGCGACGCGCAGGGGACTGCGGGAAGCTGCGGGGCGACGCGCAGGGGGACTATGTGCGGGAAGCTGTGGGGCGACGCGCAGGGGACTATGTGCGGGAAGCTGCAGGGCGACGCGCAGGGTGCTATGTGTGGGAAGCTGTGGGGCGACGCGCAGGGGACTGCGGGAAGCTGCGGGGCGACGCGCAGGGGGACTATGTGCGGGAAGCTGCGGGGCGACGCGCAGGGGACTATGTGCGGGAAGCTGCGGGGCGACGCGCAGGGTGCTATGTGTGGGAAGCTGTGGGGCGACGCGCAGGGGACTGCGGAAGCTGCGGGGCGACGCGCAGGGGGACTATGCGCGGGAAGCTGCGGGGGCGACGCGCGGGAAGCTGCGGGGGCGACGCGCGGGAAGCTGCGGGGGCGACGCGCGGGAAGCTGCGGGAAGCTGCGGGGGGCTGCGCGGCGAGTTGAGGGAGCTTCTCTTCAGTTGATGGAGATTAATGTGAACGTGTCCTCACAGCTCGCCGCTCTGACCCACATTCTGAAATGATTAACCCTTCGTTAATTGCTGCACCCTGCTGTATTATGTATCAGTAATGTGACCCGTCTGGCAGGACCGGCTCAGTCTGATTCCCGCTACCTGCTTTTCCGCTCGGTCAAGGTGTTGGTTGTGTTGCTTGCCTGGTCTGTATTTAAAGGGCCGGTACCCCCCAAAAATGAAATGTCCTCATTGTGTTTATGTTGCGGACACGTTACATGTGTTTGTTTTTCGCTTTTATGTTCTGAAAATATTTTCCTCCTTTTGTATTGTGTGGGATGTGTTCAAAGGACACCACCAGGGGGTAGATTAGAAGGCTTTTAAGCTCCCTGTTTTATCTCATTCAGGTGCCAGTTCTTTTCTCAGGCAACACAGTAGATCCCTCCCCCTCCCCATTGTCTCTTCACTGTTGCTTTATCTTATACCCCAGCTGTAAGGCAATATTTGCTGTAAGGTTTTGGTAAATGTTGCATCATGGGCAAAATCCCCAAAATGGAAACATGAAATAAAAGCTCCTATCTCTGCGCAGCTCCCCATCCTGTCAAAGGGAACCTCAGACGATGACCTGCCGTGCCCTGGCTACCTGTACCAAGAGATTGCAAGTATCCTTTCAATTCACTGTGCCTCCCTACCTCTTAGTGTCTCTTGGCCCATGTGCATTGGGAGGGGGGGTCGCGCGTCTCGGGGTCCCCTGTGCGTTTTGAGCGACGCCAGGGTCTGTAACATTAAGTTTGTGGCCATGACATCACGCAGATATTTCCCATGAGTCTCCTGGGAGCTGCCGGTGTCTCCTGGAGTACCTGCTGGAGCGGTTGCAGAGCAGCTCGTGTCATGTGAAGCTGAAGGTAGGTTCCATACGGCGGCTCTTGCCGGGGGGGGGGGTATGGAGCGTTTGACTCGCCCTCTTCTTGTCTGGCAGGTGCTAAAGATCCTCCTGTACCTCCTCGCACACGGAGCGGCCGCGTTCCTCCAGGACCTGAGGCGCAATGCTTCATTCATCCAGGAAGCTGCAGGTACCTGGGCGCTCCTTATATCAGGGTTAGGAGATCCTGAGGAACACGTCTTCTGTACTCAAAGCGCCGATCGCCCGTGGTACCGCTCTCCGCTGCCTGGTCGCGGCGATCGCCCGTGGAAGCTCTCTCCCCTGCCTGGTCGCAGCGATCGCCCGTGGTACCGCTCTCCGCTGCCTGGTCGCAGCGATCGCCCGTGGTACCGCTCTCCGCTGCCTGGTCGCAGTGATCGCCCGTGGTACCGCTCTCCGCTGCCTGGTCGCAGCGATCGCCTGTGTTACCGCTCTCCGCTGCCTGGTCGCAGCGATCGCCCGTGGTACCGCTCTCCGCTGCCTGGTCGCAGCGATCGCCCGTGGTACCGCTCTCCGCTGCCTGGTCGCAGCGATCGCCCGTGGTACCGCTCTCCGCTGCCTGGTCGCAGCGATCGCCCGTGTACCGCTCTCCGCTGCCTGGTCGCGGCGATCGCCCGTGGAAGCTCTCTCCCCTGCCTGGTCGCAGCGATCGCCCGTGGTACCGCTCTCCGCTGCCTGGTCGCAGCGATCGCCCGTGGTACCGCTCTCCGCTGCCTGGTCGCAGTGATCGCCCGTGGTACCGCTCTCCGCTGCCTGGTCGCAGCGATCGCCTGTGTTACCGCTCTCCGCTGCCTGGTCGCAGCGATCGCCCGTGGTACCGCTCTCCGCTGCCTGGTCGCAGCGATCGCCCGTGGTACCGCTCTCCGCTGCCTGGTCGCAGCGATCGCCCGTGGTACCGCTCTCCGCTGCCTGGTCGCAGCGATCGCCCGCGGTACCACTCTCCGCTGCCTGGTCGCGCCGATCGCCCGCGGTACCCCTCTCCGCTGCCTGGTCGCGCCGATCGCCCGCGGTACCCCTCTCCCTTGCCTGGTCGCGCCGATCGCCCGCGGTACCCCTCTCCCCTGCCTGGTCGCGCCGATCGCCCGCGGTACCCCTCTCCCCATAATCACTGCATGGAACACACACACACTTGTCCATTTACATTTTTTCTGCAGTGAGGGAGCTGCGGCGCCTCATTTTTTGGCCTGGATTAAGGTGGCCGCGTCGTCGTGTTATTTTCTTCACATGGGGAAGGGGCACAGAGGGTCTCACACCTTTGACTCTTGCTTTTGCAGATGTCTGCGGCCCCCCAGATCCTCTCCACGGTATCAGTTTGTACCAGAAGGTCCGAGCCACGGCACAGGTAGTTTTTTATTTTTTGTTTCACCTTCCTGTTCGTTTGTTGATGTTTTTTATGTTGCCTCTGCGTGACATCATTACGATGACCTCACACTGTTGTTCTCACAGGAAGTCGTGGCCAGCTTGTTTTCCGAGGCGTCTCCTGCGTCCCTTCCTCCAGCGATGCCCAGGGAGAGGCTACACACAGGTAAGACTGGTCGTTCCTGTCCTCAGACGTGACGACGATGAGCTTCACTGACCTACACAGGCTCCATCGGGTGATCACCGCTCAGTCAAGCCGATTCCATCCTTAAATGCCCCCACAAGTCAAGTGTCACTCTGAGAACCTGCACAGGGTGGTCTCTGCATGTGGCGTGGAGAAGCGTCTGTCTCCCCACTGGACGCCCGGGCTCTGATCTTGGTGCTTTATTTGGGCTGACTGACCACTAGGGGAATAGGGCAATGCTGGTGGCCCTGGCTGAGAAGGGGGGTACCATGAGGGCCTCCCTAAAGGCTTGGTCAGGTCTGCTGTTTCGGGGGGGGGGGGGGGCACATGTTCCAGATGGGGTCTTACCATCTATATAATAAAAGAGTAAGGCTTTGGCTGTCCGTCGCCAAAGCCTTACTGCGCATGCGCGCGCAACCAGCGGCGGTTGGTTGTGCGCGCATGCAACCGCCGCGGCACGAGCCGGCTGCCGGCTCGCCGCGGCGGTTACACATGCACACAGCAGCCGGGTAGAGGCTGCGCTCGCAGCCTCTACCCGGCTGCTGTGTGCATCTAACGGGTCCCCCGAGCGGCGAAGGGAAAGTTCCCTCCGCCGCTCAGGGGTAGGATGCGCGCGGCAGCCGGGTAGAGGCGCAGCCTCTACCCGGCTGCCGCGCGCATCCTACCCCCGAGCGGCGGAGGGAAAGTTCCCTCGCTTCCGCTTTGAAGGACCCAAGCCCCGGTCACGTGACCGCGGCTTGGGTCCTTCAAAGACCGGAAGCGGGGAAATCTTCACTTCCCTGGCGCCGCTCGACAGGTAAGTATGAGCGCTGGTGGGGGTGGGGGGTCAATATCCACGAGCTGGGGGGGTCCATATCCACGACCTGGGGGCAAATCCACGAGCTGGGCAAATCCACGTGCTGGGCAAATCCACGAGCTGGGGCAAATCCATGTGCTGGGCAACTCCATGAGCTGGGGGCAAATCCATGAGCTGGGGGCAAATCCATGAGCTGGGGCAAATCCATGTGCTGGGCAAATCCATGAGCTGGGGCAAATCCATGAGCTGGGGGCAAATCCATGAGCTGGGGCAAATCCATGTGCTGGGCAAATCCATGAGCTGGGGCAAATCCATGAGCTGGGCAACTCCATGAGCTGGGCAACTCCATGAGCTGGGGCAAATCCATGAGCTGGGGCAAATCCATGAGCTGGGGGCAAATCCATGAGCTGGGGCAAATCCATGAGCTGGGGCAAATCCATGAGCTGGGGGCAAATCCATGAGCTGGGGGCAAATCCATGTGCTGGGGGCAAATATCCATGTGCTGGGGGCAAATATCCACGTGCTGGGGCAGTATCCACATGCTGGGGCAATATCCACGTGCTGGGGCAGTATACCCACAATAGACTGCCCTCTGGGCAGGCTGGGGCAGTATCCACGTGCGGGGGCAGTATCCACGTGCGGGGGCAGTATCCACGTGCGGGGGCAGTATCCACGTGCTGGGGCAGTATCCACGTGCTGGGGCAGTATCCACGAGCTGGGGCAGTATATCCATGAGCAGGGGCAGTATATCCACAATAGACTGCCCTCTGGGCAGGCTTTACAACTAGTTTATACTATAATACAGTAAGAGAAAAGAGGGGGTGAAGCGCCCACCGGAAAGGTGTCTATCCCACTCGCTGAATGCTGTGTATGGAGGTTTCTCTAAATACCAAATTGACAATAATACAGACAGGGAAAACAACACAGCGCTTTAAGAGACCCAAATCCAAAAAAGATAGTGGGGTAGACACACAATATGTCCATAAACTGCTGTCTTTGTCTTTAGGAGTAGATCTTCTCAAAAAAATTTCAGATTAAGCGTGCACTGTAGGGAGGAAACACAAAAAGGACCAAAAATTGTGCAGTATCACGGCACCCAAGATGAGAGTAATGTATATTGATTTTTAACTCACATTCTGGGGAGCCTACAGCCGGCTCTTAGGAATAAGGCGGACAGGGACTTTATGTTAGGTGCCCATGAGACCTTCACGACTTCTCTGGAATTCACCAAATTAGAGATACTGCAGAAAGATTGATAGAAAGCCAAAAAAGGGCACCTCCTAGTGCAATAAATAACAAACAACTAGGGATGCACCGATACCACTTTTTTAAGACCGAGTACGAGTACCAATACTTTTTAAAAGTACTCACCGATTCCGAGTACCGATACTTTTATTTAATATCATGTGACGCTTTCCAATAGGAACAGACCTCATATAAAAATTTATATGAGATTGACCGCAGCTCACATGGATTTGCCCCAGGTCTCATGGATTTGCCCCCAGCTCTCATGGATTTGCCCCCAGGTCTCATGGATTTGCCCCCAGCTCACATGGGTTTGCCCCCAGCTCACATGGGTTTGCCCCCAGCTCACATGGGTTTGCCCCCAGCTCACATGGGTTTGCCCCCAGCTCACATGGGTTTGCCCCCAGCTCACATGGGTTTGCCCCCAGCTCACATGGGTTTGCCCCCAGCTCACATGGGTTTGCCCCCAGCTCACATGGGTTTGCCCCCAGCTCACATGGGTTTGCCCCCAGCTCACATGGGTTTGCCCCCAGCTCACATGGATTGGCCCCCAGGTCTCATGGATTTGGCCCCCAGGTCTCATGGATTTGGCCCCCAGGTCTCATGGATTTGGCCCCCAGGTCTCATGGATTTGGCCCCCAGGTCTCATGGATTTGGCCCCCAGGTCTCATGGATTTGCCCCCAGGTCTCATGGATTTGGCCCCCAGGTCTCATGGATTTGGCCCCCAGGTCTCATGGATTGGCCCCCAGGTCTCATGGATTGGCCCGCAGCTCTCATGGATTGGCCCCCAGGTCTCATGGATTGGCCCCCAGGTCTCATGGATTGGCCCCCAGGTCTCATGGATTGGCCCCCAGGTCTCATGGATTGGCCCCCAGGTCTCATGGATTGGCCCCCAGGTCTCATGGATTTGGCCCCCAGGTCTCATGGATTTGGCCTCCAGGTCTCATGGATTTGGCTCCCAGGTCTCATGGATTTGGCCCCCAGGTCTCATGGATTTGGCCCCCAGGTCTCATGGATTTGCCCTCAGGTCACATGGATTGGCCCGCAGCTCTCATCGATTTACCCCCCGCTCGAACGCTGGGGAAGCTGGCCGCGTGCATATAAAGCACGCGGCCAGCGTTCCCTCCGGCGCGCCAAATACTCACCCTTCCTGAAGTTCCGGTCTCTGGGCAGTGATGCGGTCACGTGGCCGCCGGGCGCATCTGTGACGCTGCCTCCAGCCGAGAGGCCGCGTCACAGGAGCGCCCGGCGGCCACGTGAACGCATCACTGCCCAGAGACCGGAACTTCAGGAAGGGTGAGTATTTGGCGCGCCGGAGGGGAATGCTGGCCGCGTGCTTTTCATGCACGCGGCCAGCTTCCCCAGCCCCGCGGATACCGGCAAGCCGGCCCAGCGCCGGCTTCCGGTATCGGCGGGATGTATCGGGCCGTTTGCACGAGTAACAAGTACTCGTGCAAACGGCAATATCGGCCCCGATACCGATACTAGTATCGGTATCGGTGCATCCCTACAAACAACTTTGTATTTTAAAAAGGAGTAGCCAAATTCAAACTCCCAAGCGATTGAGCCTCTATTGGCTCCGTCACAATGCGCACAGGGAATCATAAGGTGTTCCCCAGACCTTCTTTATAGGAGTTATGGAGGCAGACAGCGATTATAGTTTTTTTAAAAATAAAAACATTTATTCATTTTAAAATGGATAGATCATATCTACCAGACCAAAGACCAGGACGCGTTTCGCCAACAAAGGCTTCCTCAGCTGGTTATCATATGTCTGCTCTTGCTGCTGCCTTTTATATACAATACATATTCTATTAACAATTGAAAAAATCACTTAAAAGATCATTAACATACTTGACATCAGGTGTGCTTAAGTGGCACCCGCCATTTTGTGCATATTCAGAGACTCTGAGTGTCACCCTGGAGCACAGGTGTAATGATTTAACACATAAAGATGAAAGAATTTGTTTATTCTATTATGGACGTAGCGTCCGCCATTTTGCGCATGCGCAATCGCCCTGCGTTTCAAGCTGGAACGCGGAACTTCCAAAATATCACGCTACTCCGAATGCAGCCCCAGGAACAACCGTCCCCGATCAGAACGAAGACACAAGCTCAATGGCCACTACAAAAAAGGCCTATCAGTAAAAAAGACATCAAAACCATACATAAGGTGGCTGCCTGTAAACAGCAACGCCACACAAAAAAAAAAAAACTCTGCGCTTCCACAGAGGGGGAGGTCACCACTATACGATACCACAGTGCTGCAGAGCATATTTATGAGACATAAAGTCCCATAATTTCGAATATTATAGCACTACAGGCTTTGTTGACATTATAGAGAATATCTCAAATATATCTGACGCCTAAAAAGTCTAAATACACTGTGATATAGGGAAGTAATAGTTCTATAACCATATATTAAAAAGGGGGCATTGATGCATAAATAAAAACCAATTGTTCATAGACAATTGGTTATACTAAAATGCTATAAGCCAAAAAGTATCGTGATTAAGCCCGCGGATAAGGGGGGAGGTGTGGTGATTCTATCTAAAGAAAAATATGTTTTGGAAGTTAAAAAGATACTAAATGATGGTGTAACATATCAAGTAATAAAAGGGGATCCGACTAATGGGATTAAAATAAAATTAAAGACGCTATTGGATAAAGGAAAAGAGAAACTTATCATAACTGATCAGGAACACAAATTTCTCCATAACCTGTACCCGAAAATCCCTTCATTCTATATATTACCTAAGATTCACAAAAATCCAACTGAACCCCCAGGGCGACCCATCGTTTCGGGGATCAATTCGATCACCAGTAACCTGTCAGAATACGTCGATCAGATTCTCCAGCCCATCGTTAAAAACATAGTTTCCTATACTAAATATACCATTGACATACTGCAAAGATTAAAAGAGGTCCAATGGAAGGAAGAATATTTCCTGGTGACGTGTGACGTAAATGCGTTGTACAGTAATATTCCTCATAAAAAAGGAATGGAAGTGGTTAAGGAACAATTAATTGTATCTAGAAGTTTGGAAAATGAACAGATTTCGTAATGGATGGGATAGAGTTCATATTGAACAATAATTATTTTCAATTTGATGGAGAATTCTTTATTCAGACGAGGGGAACAGCCATGGGCACCCGGTTTGCGCCCAGTTACGCGAACCTTTATATGGCAGGCTGGGAAACCAGTTTTGTCTACGGTTCGCGTGACTGGGCGCAAAACAGGGTTCCCTTCTATAGGAGATACATAGACGATTTGTTATTTATATGGAGGGGGGAGGAAGTGGAACTGTTAGATTTCTTAACAAGTTTGGATAATGAAGAATGGGGCATAAAACTTGAGAAAAAGTGGAGTAGAGAGAGGATCTCTTTTCTTGATCTGGAGATCTATGTGAAAGATGGGGCCTTAGAGACCAAAACTTATTTTAAAGATGTAGATACAAACACATATATTGATAAGACAAGCTGTCATAATACGATATGGTTGAAGGGAATCCCAAAGGGACAGTTTACTAGGCTACGCAGAAATTGTTCAGACGATATGTTTTTTGAAGAACAAGTGGGGATTCTGAAACAAGAGTTTATAGATAAGGGTTATGATAAGGTTGAATTGGAAGGATTAATAAGAGATTTAAAAATGGTGGATCAAAAGAACCTAATACAATATAAAACCAGAAAGAAGCGATGAAAGGAGTCCCCTTCCTTTGTGATTTTAATGTAAATAGTGTTTTAATTAAAAAAGTTTTTAGAAAGCATTGACATTTTGTAAAGAAAGATAAGGACCTCGATTCAATTATAGGGGATAAACCCAGAATTATTTTTCGAGGGGCGAAAAATATAAAAAAGAGATTGGTTAAGAGCAAATTTGTTGACAAAAAAATAGTCAATCATTTCCATGTAAAAGAAGGTTATTATGGTTGCGGCCAATGTTTGCCCTGCAGATCCACAGGGAATAAGAAACGATACACCGAGAGCTTCATCAATAAAAAAACAGGGAAGACAGTCAAGATTAATAAGATCTTGACCTGTTATTCTAAAAACGTATTATATCTTTTGGAGTGCCCATGTGGACTCCAATATGTGGGTCGTACGAGCCGAGCCCTGAACGTAAGAATTTCAGAGCATGTTAGGAACATTAATAAATTATATGAGAAGCATTCTGTATCTCAACATTTTAAATTATTCCATAATGGATGCCCAAGAGGTCTCAAAATTTCTGCTGTAAAAAAAGTGAGATGCACTAATAAGGGTGTGAGTGAGATTACGGCATTGGGGAGAGAGGAGATGAGACTGATTTTTGATCTTGGGACCCTGATACCGGGAGGTTTAAATAATGATTTTGAATTGGTCCACTTCCTTTAGATTCGGGTCCCCCCCTCTCTTTTATACAATACATTTTTATAGGGGGATATGTTACCATAAGGATTGAATTTATCCCCTATTGACACCAAGAAACATGCACTTTAAAATGATTGTTAACACTAAGGTGTATTTAGCACCCCTTTCACTACACATCAATTCCAACAAAGTGATGCACTCAACCACTTTAGCTAGTTTGCACATGACATAATCTGCCATTATATATCCGTCACTTACCCAATTAGCCCCTAGAGGTTTTTAAGTGTATATTTATCACATTTACTGCACTATATTTATAGTCACCAATATTACACATATGATGATATAAAGACTTATATAGTCCCTTATAGGTATTTAGAAGCTATATCCCTGAGTCACGATTATTTGGGTATAATTAAATAACTGGTCAACACTACTATTTATGTATATAAAAAGCACAACTATTGCACTTTATTCATTAATATCAAAATGATATCTACTATGTAATATATAATTTTTAATTTTACTTTAATATATTGCTCACTATGTATTGTCACGTAACATTGTTGATTCACAACTATAATTTCACCTCAAGACATGTGATTACCTATTTAACCCTTAGACCTTATTAATCTCTTGGAATCAATTTCCACACTGTTTTAAAATATTGTGAATTGGGATGGTTAGCTTGTATTGAATGCGCATTCCCCCCTTTTAATAATTTATGTGTCATTTTTATGATATTCAATATGCAAAATTTTAAAGTTTTTGGCTTATAGCATTTTAGTATAACCAATTGTCTATGAACAATTGGTTTTTATTTATGCATCAATGCCCCCTTTTTTAATATATGGTTATAGAACTATTACTTCCCTATATCACAGTGTATTTAGACTTTTTAGGCGTCCGATATATTTGAGATATTCTCTATAATGTCAACAAAGCCTGTAGTGCTATAATATTCGAAATTATGGGACTTTATGTCTCATAAATATGCTCTGCAGCACTGTGGTATCGTATAGTGGTGACCTCCCCCTCTGTGGAAGCGCAGAGTTTTTTTTTTTCTTGTGTGGCGTTGCTGTTTACAGGCAGCCATCTTATGTATGGTTTTGATGTCTTTTTTACTGATAGGCCTTTTTTGTAGTGGCCATTGAGCTTGTGTCTTCGTTCTGATCGGGGACGGTTGTTCCTGGGGCTGCATTCGGAGTAGCGTGATATTTTGGAAGTTCCGCGTTCCAGCTTGAAACGCAGGGCGATTGCGCATGCGCAAAATGGCGGACGCTACGTCCATAATAGAATAAACAAATTCTTTCATCTTTATGTGTTAAATCATTACACCTGTGCTCCAGGGTGACACTCAGAGTCTCTGAATATGCACAAAATGGCGGGTGCCACTTAAGCACACCTGATGTCAAGTATGTTAATGATATTTTAAGTGATTTTTTTCAATTGTTAATAGAATATGTATTGTATATAAAGGCAGCAGCAAGAGCAGACATATGATAACCAGCTGAGGAAGCCTTTGTTGGCGAAACGCGTCCTGGTCTTTGGTCTGGTAGATATGATCTATCCATTTTAAAATGAATAAATGTTTTTATTTTTAAAAAAACTATAATCGCTGTCTGCCTCCATAACTCCTATAAAGAAGGTCTGGGGAACACCTTATGATTCCCTGTGCGCATTGTGACGGAGCCAATAGAGGCTCAATCGCTTGTGAGTTTGAATTTGGCTACTCCTTTTTAAAATACAAAGTTGTTTGTTATTTATTGCACTAGGAGGTGCCCTTTTTTGGTTTTCTATCAATCTTTCTGCAGTATCTCTAATTTGGTGAATTCCAGAGAAGTCGTGAAGGTCTCATGGGCACCTAACATAAAGTCCCTGTCCGCCTTATTCCTAAGAGCCGGCTGTAGGCTCCCCAGAATGTGAGTTAAAAATCAATATACATTACTCTCATCTTGGGTGCCGTGATACTGCACAATTTTTGGTCCTTTTTGTGTTTCCTCCCTACAGTGCACGCTTCATCTGAAATTTTTTTGAGAAGATCTACTCCTAAAGACAAAGACAGCAGTTTATGGACATATTGTGTGTCTACCCCACTATCTTTTTTGGATTTGGGTCTCTTAAAGCGCTGTGTTGTTTTCCCTGTCTGTATAATACAGTAAGGCTTGGCGTGTCCGTCACCAAGCCTGTACTGCGCATCCAGCGGCGGTTGGCTGCACGCGCATGCAACCACCGCGGCACGCGCCGGCTGTGCGCGTGCCATGACGATTACAAGATGTGCACGCAGCGGCCCGGTAGAGGCTATGCGCACATCCTGTAGAGCTGGACACGTTCACAGCGTCTACCCGGCTGCTGCGAGCATACATCCGCTGCGGCGGTTACAGGATGCGCACACAGCAGCCAGGTAGAGGCTGTGCGCGCATCCAGTAGACCAGGATGCGCGCACAGCAGCCGGGTAGAGGCTGTGTGCGCATCCAGTAGACCAGGCTGCGCGCGCGGCAGCCGGGTAGACCAGGATGCGCGCGCGCCCAGCGTTTGGGCAAATAGACCCACATGAGCTGCTTCACTTAACAATAGACTGCCCTCTGGGCAGGCTTTCCACCTAGTTCCATTATGAAGGGGTAAAAGGATTTACACGCCCCTGAATGGCGCCGCCTTATACGTGACGAGGCTCGTGCGGCTGTCCTACCTCTGTTTTATCTTCGCCTTGTGATACGTCTGGTGTCCTCCTGTCTGACCTCACTGTCTCTCTTCCCCCCCCCCCCAAGGTATGGGCACGCAGTCCTTGCACCCGGTGGCCCTGCAGGGTTTCGGATATTCCCAGGCGATGCCAGGCCCCGGTAAGTTCCTGTTTCCAGGATTTCGCGCTGACACATGGTGCACCCTCTGAGACGTTTAATCCCTGTCTCCCCCCGGCACGCGCCAGGTATGCCAGGTGGTGACGGCTTGCTCGGCGGTATACAGCGGGCAGCGATGGCGGTGACTCATGCAGTGTTGGCTGGATCTTCTTCATCATCCTCGCAGCCGCTCGGCGATCCGGTAGATGACTCCTACAGGGCAGTGACTGTGCCCGCAGGTGATTGGCAGCGTCCTGGGCGAAAGTCTGCACGCACGCCTAACTTCCCAGGTGAGCACGTCCCGCAAGCGACTTTTCCATAACATGTGAGCCTCCTGCTGCCATTTAATGGCTTGAATCACATAGCTCCAGAATATTCCATAGCCCTGTACAACGTAAACAAAGCAAGCTAACAGCACCGCAGTGATGGCGGATATGACTATAGGGACCTGAAACTACATGTGTGAGGTGTGGGACTGCGAGCTCTGGGGGGTTTGACTGTTCATATTATCCCTCAGCCCTCTCCTTATCCTTCAGGTGCAGGGGGGCTGCGATGCTTGGACTTGTTTTATATTTTGTTGATCTGCCTATCCCCTGTTTGTGTTATCCCATTAAATATAAAGTCAGTCTAAACTCTGTGTTCACAATACAAGGAGGTCTGGTGCTTGACTGGAGGGATTTAACCAAAGTTAGTTCTTCTTGGGGTATGTGTTCTCCGCTGCGCTGCTGTACGTGATTTCCACCACTAGATGTCACTCTTATAATGGCAACGTGAATTGCTAAGACTGGAGAAAGTCGTTCCAAAGACTTGAATCGATTGCTGTGGCAGGACAGTAGTGCTGCACCATGACCTCCTCTCTTTTCCCCCCCAGTCTTGCATCGCTCAGGGGTCCCCGGGGGTGGATGGGATGAGGCAGACAGCGGACACAGCTCCCAGGAGTCGTCGCAGGGGAAGTCGTCCCGCAGCCAATCCTCTGAAGCTGGCAGCAAATCTGGCAGTGACGGCCAGTCCAGGGGGAGCAACCGGGAAACCGCTGACCGGTGAGTGACTGCACCTTGTCCTGAGCATTGTGATGCTTTGCTGCATGTAACGTTGTTTTTAGCAATGCGGCTCGCCCTGGCGTGTGGAGAGGATGCTGCTCGTCCCGTCACTCTGGCGTGTGGAGAGGATGCTGCTCGTCCCGTCACCCTGGCGTGTGGAGAGGATGCTGCTCGCCCCGTCACCCCGGCGTCTGGAGAGGATGCGGCTTGCTCCGGCGTCTGGAGAGGATGCGGCTTGCTCCGGCGTCTGGAGAGGATGCGGCTTGCTCCGGCGTCTGGAGAGGATGCGGCTTGCTCCGGCGTCTGGAGAGGATGCGGCTTGCTCCGGCGTCTGGAGAGGATGCGGCTTGCTCCGGCGTCTGGAGAGGATGCGGCTTGCTCCGGCGTCTGGAGAGGATGCGGCTTGCTCCGGCGTCTGGAGAGGATGCGGCTTGCTCCGGCGTCTGGAGAGGATGCGGCTTGCTCCGGCGTCTGGAGAGGATGCGGCTTGCTCCGTCACCCCGGCGTCTGGACAGCAAGCCACTCTCCCCATTTCACAGTCCCGCATTTCTCTCTTATAGGGTGGAGCAGACGCACCTCAGTGACTGCGTGCAGGAAGCGCAGTTGGTCTGGGCTGTAACGAGGGGTAACAAGGTGTTCCTCACCCAGGAGGAGGTGCAGCACTTTGTGAGAGGGTGAGTACCGAGGCGCACATGATGAGGATTCTGGGTAATGAGCCAGACAGTACAGGTAGAGATCCTTCCTTCGCTTTAACGTGGATCTACTGACTTTCTATGCAGCGATCTGAACCTGCATCTCCCAACGGGTCGTACTTGGCGCTCCCATAGAAAGTATCTTCCTGGGCAGAGCTCCCTGCAGGAGCAGCAAAGGCAGCAGCGTCCAATGAGCTTCGGTTTTAGGTTACAACGTATCCGCATATAGAATATGTTACCGTGTGTCAGGGAAGGGACCGGGGATGGCCCCGTGTGTGTCAGGGAAGGGACCGGGGGGGGAATGGCCCCTGTGTGTGTCGGGGCAGGGACCGGGGGGGGAATGGCCCCTGTGTGTGTCGGGGCAGGACCGGGGGGGGAATGGCCCCTGTGTGTGTCGGGGCAGGGACCGGGGGGGGAATGGCCCCTGTGTGTGTCGGGGCAGGGACCGGGGGGAGAATGGCCCCCGTGTGTGTCGGGGCAGGGACCGGGGGGGGAATGGCCCCCGTGTGTGTCGGGGCAGGGACCGGGGGGGATGGCCCCCGTGTGTGTCGGGGCAGGGACCGGGGGGGGAATGGCCCCCGTGTGTGTCGGGGCAGGGACCGGGGGGGAATGGCCCCCGTGTGTGTCGGGGCAGGGACCTGGGGGGGGATGGCCCTGACGCTTTTTTTGCTGTGGTGCCCGTTCTACATGCTGTGCCCTTTACCTCCGTCCTCTTTATATTCCAGGTGTTCGTTGCTGAACTGTGAAGTGGTGTTTGAGATGTTGAGCGACTCCCTGACGGGCGAGAACGCGTGCGCCAAGCTGGTGAGAACCCACGACTCTCTGTCCCGTCTCTGTCCTCTCCAGTGACCGCGCTGAGCGGAGGCCGCAGGGATGGAGTCTGAATAATCCTCACCTTCAAAAACAAAGAGTCCGCGGACTTCTCCCGCCTGATCTGAACGCACGCGCTGCACTCACTGGCTCAGTCCCTGCGAGTCAGGAGAGAGATGTCTGTGGACTCTGCTTATAAACGTGAATAAAGACGGATGAAACGAGCATTTCCCCTCATATCCGCCATTATTTTCACGGTGTATGGAAGCCCAGAAGTGAAATGGTGATTTTGTTTTAACATGAGGAATGGATCCCAAGCAAAATAATCTCAATTTCAAGGGATTAAATGGATTATTCTAATAAATGTACCCTTTCCCTCCTCTGCAGCGCTCCATGTGCGCCATCTCTTCTCTTATGACCTCTGACCTCCTCCCGCTTGACCACATGTTAACTGTTGTGCGGAAAAACCTGCAGGAGCTGAGCGGAGGATTACCGGGACCGGTGACCGATAAAGCTACAAAAGTGAGTGCGCGGCTGTGATCAAAAACCGTGCGTGATTATTATACTAAACGATCAAAATAAAGAAAAAATACTAAAATTTATAAAAAGTAATGAATAAAAATAATAAAATTTCACAATAAATAAGACTCTAATAAAAGTAAAAAAATCTATAAATAGCAAAGCAGGACAGTGTGTGCTTGTAGCCACCGGAGGGCGCCATTGATTGTCCTTCCTGCACTTTTTTTGACCTAGGTTTATAATATTGCATTTTGCCAACATACGCAGTGGCGCAGTACTCCTAGATCTTGTTTTAATGGTTTTTATTGTGTACTTTAAATCGTTTTCGCTGCAATTCATTGTGAATAATATGCTTCTCTGCGTTGTCCCCCTTCTCTCAATTTTAGATTCTGCGACAGTTCGAGGCGCTCACCCAGACGTCCCACGAGGAATTAACTCAGACACACGTCCCTGCCCCGCGGCCCCATCCACTGGACCTGCTTAGTGAGGTCAACCCTCAGTCGCCGGAGGAGGACATCATGCTGAGACCTCTGAGTGTCCCTTCTTCACCCCTACCGACGTTGGATGAAGCACCCCCTGTGTTAAATGGTGTCGTAAAACAAGCAGTCCTTGAGGAGGATTCGCAATGTGTGCGTCCTGAGAAGGCTGCTCACCCAGGGGACTTTCAAGGCCACATGTCTCTCTTCGATGGCATGGAGATAGTGGACCCGTTGAGCTGTAATGACCTCATGGACACGGTAGTCCTTCATCCAGCAATAAACACACCCCCTGTGAACCCTGCAACGGCAGAGAACGAAGACCCCAAGCCGCGTTTATCTTCTGTTTTCTCCTTCCTGAACTCCTGAGTTTGGGGTGTAGAGCCGAGACCCCGTTACGGCGGCTAACATCGCCCGGCCCAAACATCTTCATCTGCTGCAGGACAGTGAATAAAGCTATTTGCCTTGGTGTTTTCAGGCTGATCGTTTGGCACGGAGCTGCGAGTTTATACATTTATTCGACCTGGCGTTGGCTTTCCGCGGCCGCAGGATTATCGCGTGAGACGGGTTGGATCTGCTGTGGATGCGATGGGACAGCTGCAGACAAGATGCAAAGTGACGTGTCCATGCTCAGTGCGTGCCACATAGATTACACCCTGGTTTAGTATTATTATACACAGGTTACCGTGCTGGCGCTGCCTATTCGTGTCACATGCCGTGTGATGTCATACTTAAAGAACACTTAAACAAAGGAGCACGTTATATGCGCCACTCCAGTGTTATCACACGCCGGATCATGTGCCGTGACTATACACAAGCCGTAAAGACAATGCACCTTGTATAAAAATGATACGTGTTACTTTGCATAAACCTGTCTTTACCCTCATCTGTTAATCATTTGTTTGGCTTGGAGGATTGAGTGGCGGCGGTGTCTCTGTGCTGAGGATTGAGTGGCGGTGGTGTCTCTGTGCTGAGGATTGAGTGGCGGCGGTGTGTCTGTGCTGAGGATTGAGTGGCGGCGGTGTCTCTGTGCTGAGGATTGAGTGGCGGCGGTGTCTCTGCTGAGGATTGAGTGGCGGCGGTGTCTGTGCTGAGGATTGAGTGGTGGCGGTGTCTCTGTGCTGAGGATTGAGTGGCGGCAGTGTCTCTGTGCTGAGGATTGAGTGGCGGCGGTGTCTCTGTGCTGAGGATTGAGTGGCGGCGGTGTCTCTGTGCTGAGGATTGAGTGGCGGCGGTGTCTCTGTGCTGAGGATTGGCAGTGGCCGCAGTGTCTCTTTGCTGAGGATTGACAGTGGCATTGTTTCTGTGCTGAGCATTGAGTTGCGGCATTGTCTCTGTGCTGAGCATTGAGTTTTGTTGTCTCTGAGGGTTGAGTATCACTGTCATCTCTGAGGATTGCGTGTCATCCACTTTGTTCTGAGGATTGACGATGTGCTCGGGATTGAGTTGTGGTGTCTCTATGCTGAGGATTGAGTGTTGTCGTCTCTGCTGAGGATTGGGTGATGTCTTCTTTGTGCTGAGGATGGGATGCTATCAACGTCTTTGTGCTGAGGATTGAGAGGCAGCAGTGTCTCTGCTGAGGATATGGTGCTTGGCGTTTCTGTGCTGAGGATTGAGTGATGGTGGTGTCTGTGCTGGGGATTGAGTGCCGTTGTTTCTGCTGGAGATTGGGTAGCAGTGGCATCCGCATGTGTAGAGAGGCTTGATTAGCGGCATTGGTGTCTGTGTTCTGACACTCGAGTGACAACGTTGGCGTGTCTGCGCACTAAGGCTCGAGTAGCATCGCCTGCGTTTGAGGAAAGTGCAGGTGTGATACCTCATTAGGTGAGGACGGGTGTCCGTGTCGCTTGGTTATTGGCTTTATTAGAACGTTAAGCTGCGTGTTTCTATTATTTTTTACGAGCTCTAGCCTTTTGAATCGGCAGTGAAAATCCAGCGTCACGGCTTCGGTACAAAGCGCCGACGCCTCATGTAATGTTATGGACGTGTCAGACACACAGCGTTCACTGATTGTACACAAACGTCACATTAATACATCCGGCGCCGCCCGATAAAACACAGGACATTTCTTTATATAATAACAGGGTTTGTGCGTTTGAATCATCTTATAATAAATGCAGCGTGCGGGGCTGCTAAGTGAGCGGCAGAGAGCGCTGCACCCTTGTGGCTGTGGTGTAGGGTGATTGGCAGCCACAGTATCTGGTGAGGCGACTCACGATACACTCGTTTGTCACAGAGCTCTAGACATTGTGTCTCCACGGAGGGCCATACATTGGGGTCCCGCAGCGAGCTCTTTACTTTGGGTCCTCATAGCGCTGGATATTTTGGTTTGTGTGGTGCGCTCTGTAAGGGTCTCAGCGGAGGAGCGAGCTGCAGTCTAGTGCAAACTCTATACATCCAGAAGGGCCATGCAGTGCTCTATACTTGCCGCTTTCTAGAGCTTTGTATATTGATTGGGTCTCTGGAGCACTATACGTTGGGAGCCCTTATCGCTCTATAGGCTGATCTTCCTTTAGCGCTATACATCGGTGCCCTTAGCGCTCTATATGTTGATCTTCCTTTAGCGCTCTATATGTTGCTCTTACTATAGTGCTATGCATCGGGTGTCTTGAGCGCTCTATATGTTAAACTTCCTTTAGCGCTATACGTTGGGTGCCCTTAGCGCGCTATATGTTGATCTTCCTTTAGCGCTATACGTTGGGTGCTCTTAGCGCTCTATATGTTGATCTTCCTTTAGTGCTATACGTTGGTTGCCCTTAGCGCTCTATATGTTGATCTTCCTTTAGCGCTATATGTTGGGTGCCCTTAGCGCTATAGTAAGTGCAACATATAGAGCGCTAAGGGCACCCCACATATAGCACTAAAGGAAGATCAACATATAGAGCGCTAAGAGCACCCAACATATAGCGCTAAAGGAAGATCAACATAGAGCGCTAAGGGCAACCAATGTATAGCACTAAAGGAAGATCAACATACAGAGCGCTAAAGGAAGATCAACATATAGAGCGCTAAGGGCACCCAACGTATAGCGCTAAAGGAAGATCAACATATAGAGCGCTAAAGACACCCGATGCATAGCGCTATAGTAAGTGCAACATATAGAGCGCTATGCATCGGGTGTCTTTAGCGCTCTATATGTTGATATTCCTTTAGCACTATACGTTGGGTGCCCTTAGCGCTCTACATGTTGATCTTCCTTTAGCGCTATATGTTGATCTTCCTTTAGCGCTATATGTTGATCTTCCTTTAGCGCTATATGTTGATCTTCCTTTAGCGCTATACTTTGGGTGCCCTTAGCGCTCTATATGTTGATCTTCCTTTAGCGCTCTATATGTTGATCTTCCTTTAGCGCTCTGTATGTTGATCTTCCTTTAGCGCTCTGTATGTTGATCTTCCTTTAGCGCTCTGTATGTTGATCTTCCTTTAGTGCTATACGTTGGGTGCTCTTAGCGCTATATATGTTGATCTTCCTTTAGCACTATATGTTGGGTGCCCTTAGCGCTCTATATGTTGATCTTCATTTAGCGCTCTATATGTTGATCTTACTATAGTGCTATACATCAGTGCGCTTAGCGCTCTATATGTTGATCTTCCTTTAGCGCTATACGTTGGGTGCCCTTAGCGCTCTATATGTTGATCTTCCTTTAGCGCTATACGTTGGGTGCCCTTAGCGCTCTATATGTTGATCTTCCTTTAGCGCTATATGTTGATCTTCCTTTAGCGCTCTATATGTTGATCTTCCTTTAGCGCTCTATATGTTGATCTTCCTTTAGTGCTATACATTGGTTGCCCTTAGCGCTCTATATGTTGATCTTCCTTTAGCGCTATACATTGGTTGCCCTTAGCACTCTATATGTTGATCTTCATTTAGCGCTATATGTTGGTTGCCCTTAGCGCTCTATATGTTGATCTTCCTTTAGCGCTATACATTGGTTGCCCTTAGCGCTCTATATGTTGATCTTCCTTTAGCGCTATACATTGGTTGCCCTTAGCGCTCTATATGTTGATCTTCATTTAGCGCTATATGTTGGGTGCCCTTAGCGCTCTATATGTTGATCTTCCTTTAGCGCTATATATTGGTGCCCTTAGCGCTATATATGTTGATCTTTAGCGCTATACGTCGGGTGCCCTTGGCGCTCTATATGTTGATCTTCATTTAGCGCTCTATATGTTGATCTTACTATAGTGCTATACATCAGTGCGCTTAGCGCTCTATATGTCGATCTTCCTTTAGCGCTATACGTTGGGTGCCCTTAGCGCTCTATATGTTGATCTTCCTTTAGCGCTATACGTTGGGTGCCCTTAGCGCTCTATATGTTGATCTTCCTTTAGCGCTCTATATGTTGATCTTCCTTTAGCGCTATATGTTGATCTTCCTTTAGCGCTATATGTTGATCTTCCTTTAGCGCTATATGTTGATCTTCCTTTAGTGCTATACATTGGTTGCCCTTAGCGCTCTATATGTTGATCTTCCTTTAGCGCTATACATTGGTTGCCCTTAGCGCTCTATATGTTGATCTTCCTTTAGCGCTCTATATGTTGATCTTCCTTTAGCGCTCTGTATGTTGATCTTCCTTTAGCGCTCTGTATGTTGATCTTCCTTTAGCGCTATACGTTGGGTGCTCTTAGCGCTCTATATGTTGATCTTCCTTTAGTGCTGTACGTTGGGTGCTCTTAGCGCTATATATGTTGATCTTCCTTTAGCGCTATACATCGGGTGCCCTTAGCGCTCTATATGTTGATCTTCCTTTAGCGCTATACATCGGGTGCCCTTAGCGCTCTATATGTTGATCTTCCTTTAGCGCTCTATATGTTGATCTTCCTTTAGCGCTCTATATGTTGATCTTCCTTTAGTGCTATACATTGGTTGCCCTTAGCGCTCTATATGTTGATCTTCCTTTAGCGCTATACATTGGTTGCCCTTAGCGCTCTATATGTTGATCTTACTATAGTGCTATACATCAGTGCGCTTAGCGCTCTATATGTTGATCTTCCTTTAGCGCTATACGTTGGGTGCCCTTAGCGCTCTATATGTTGATCTTCCTTTAGCGCTATACGTTGGGTGCCCTTAGCGCTCTATATGTTGATCTTCCTTTAGCGCTATATGTTGATCTTCCTTTAGCGCTCTATATGTTGATCTTCCTTTAGCGCTCTGTATGTTGATCTTCCTTTAGCGCTCTGTATGTTGATCTTCCTTTAGCGCTCTGTATGTTGATCTTCCTTTAGTGCTATACGTTGGGTGCTCTTAGCGCTATATATGTTGATCTTCCTTTAGCACTATATGTTGGGTGCCCTTAGCGCTCTATATGTTGATCTTCATTTAGCGCTCTATATGTTGATCTTACTATAGTGCTATACATCAGTGCGCTTAGCGCTCTATATGTTGATCTTCCTTTAGCGCTATACGTTGGGTGCCCTTAGCGCTCTATATGTTGATCTTCCTTTAGCGCTATACGTTGGGTGCCCTTAGCGCTCTATATGTTGATCTTCCTTTAGCGCTTATATGTTGATCTTCTTTAGCGCTCTATATGTTGATCTTCCTTTAGCGCTCTATATGTTGATCTTCCTTTAGTGCTATACATTGGTTGCCCTTAGCGCTCTATATGTTGATCTTCCTTTAGCGCTATACATTGGTTGCCCTTAGCACTCTATATGTTGATCTTCATTTAGCGCTATACGTTGGTTGCCCTTAGTGCTCTATATGTTGATCTTCCTTTAGCGCTATACATTGGTTGCCCTTAGTGCTCTATATGTTGATCTTCCTTTAGCGCTATACATTGGTTGCCCTTAGTGCTCTATATGTTGATCTTCATTTAGCGCTATATGTTGGGTGCCCTTAGCGCTCTATATGTTGATCTTCCTTTAGCGCTATATGTTGGGTGCCCTTAGCGCTCTATATGTTGGTCTTCCTTTAGCGCTATACATTGGTGCCCTTAGCGCTATATATGTTGATCTTTAGCGCTATACGTCGGGTGCCCTTGGCGCTCTATATGTTGATCTTCATTTAGCGCTCTATATGTTGATCTTACTATAGTGCTATACATCAGTGCGCTTAGCGCTCTATATGTTGATCTTCCTTTAGCGCTATACGTTGGGTGCCCTTAGCGCTCTATATGTTGATCTTCCTTTAGCGCTATACGTTGGGTGCCCTTAGCGCTCTATATGTTGATCTTCCTTTAGCGCTCTATATGTTGATCTTCCTTTAGCGCTCTGTATGTTGATCTTCCTTTAGCGCTATACGTTGGGTGCTCTTAGCGCTCTATATGTTGATCTTCCTTTAGTGCTGTACGTTGGGTGCTCTTAGCGCTATATATGTTGATCTTCCTTTAGCGCTATACATCGGGTGCCCTTAGCGCTCTATATGTTGATCTTCCTTTAGCGCTATACATTGGTGCCCTTAGCGCTCTATATGTTGATCTTCCTTTAGCGCTCTATATGTTGATCTTCCTTTAGCGCTCTATATGTTGATCTTCCTTTAGTGCTATACATTGGTTGGCCTTAGCGCTCTATATGTTGATCTTCCTTTAGCGGTATACATCGGGTGCCCTAGCGCTCTATATGTTGATCTTCCTTTAGCGCTATAACATCGGGTGCCCTTAGCGCTCTATATGTTGATCTTCCTTTAGCGCTCTATATGTTGATCTTCCTTTAGCGCTCTATATGTTGATCTTCCTTTAGTGCTATACATTGGTTGCCCTTAGCGCTCTATATGTTGATCTTCCTTTAGCGCTATATGTTGGGTGCCCTTAGCGCTCTATATGTTGATCTTCCTTTAGCGCTATACATTGGTTGCCCTTAGCGCTCTATATGTTGATCTTCCTTTAGCGCTATACATTGGTGCCCTTAGCGCTATATATGTTGATCTTTAGTGCTATACGCGTCGGTGCCCTTGGCGCTCTATATGTTGATCTTCATTTAGCGCTCTATATGTTGATCTTACTATAGTGCTATACATCAGTGCGCTTAGCGCTCTATATGTTGATCTTCCTTTAGCGCTATACGTTGGGTGCCCTTAGCGCTCTATATGTTGATCTTCCTTTAGCGCTATACATTGGTGCCCTTAGCGCTCTATATGTTGATCTTCCTTTAGCGCTCTATATGTTGATCTTCCTTTCCTTTAGCGCTCTATATGTTGATCTTCCTTTAGTGCTATACATTGGTTGCCCTTAGCGCTCTATATAGTTGATCTTCCTTTAGCGGTATACATCGGGTGCCCTTAGCGCTCTATATGTTGATCTTCCTTTAGCGCTATACATCGGGTGCCCTTAGCGCTCTATATGTTGATCTTCCTTTAGCGCTCTATATGTTGATCTTCCTTTAGTGCTATACATTGGTTGCACTTAGCGCTCTATATGTTGATCTTCCTTTAGCGCTCTATATGTTGATCTTCCTTTAGCGCTCTATATGTTGATCTTCCTTTAGTGCTATACATTGGTTGCACTTAGCGCTCTATATGTGATCTTCTTCCTTTAGCGCTATACATTGGTTGCCCTTAGCGCTCTAGATGTTGATCTTCCTTTAGCGCTATACGTTGGGTGCCCTTAGCGCTCTATATGTTGATCTTCCTTTAGCGCTATACATTGGTTGCCCTTGGCGCTCTATGTGTTGATCTTCCTTTAGCGCTATACGTTGGGTGCCCTTTGCGCTCTATATGTTGATCTTCCTTTATCGCTATACATTGGTTGTCCTTAGCGCTCTATATGTTGATCTTCATTTAGCGCTATATGTTGGGTGCCCTTAGCGCTCTATATGTTGATCTTCCTTTAGCGCTATACATTGGTTGCCCTTAGCGCTCTATATGTTGATCTTCCTTTAGCGCTATACGTTGGGTGCCCTTAGCGCTCTATATGTTGATCTTCCTTTAGCGCTATATGTTGGGTGCCCTTAGCGCTCTATATGTTGATCTTCCTTTAGCGCTATACATTGGTTGCCCTTGGCGCTCTATGTGTTGATCTTCCTTTAGCGCTATACGTTGGGTGCCCTTTGCGCTCTATATGTTGATCTTCCTTTATCGCTATACATTGGTTGTCCTTAGCGCTCTATATGTTGATCTTCATTTAGCGCTATATGTTGGGTGCCCTTAGCGCTCTATATGTTGATCTTCCTTTAGCGCTATACATTGGTGCCCTTAGCGCTATATATGTTGATCTTTAGCGCTATACGTCGGGTGCCCTTGGCGCTCTATATGTTGATCTTCCTTTGGCGCTATACGTTGGGTGCCCTTAGCGCTCTATATGTTGATCTTCCTTTAGCGCTCTATATGTTGATCTTCCTTTAGCGCTCTGTATGTTGATCTTCCTTTAGCGCTATACATCGGGTGCCCTTAGCGCTGTATATGTTGATCTTCCTTTAGTGCTGTACGTTGGGTGCTCTTAGCGCTATATATGTTGATCTTCCTTTAGCGCTATACATCGGGTGCCCTTAGCGCTCTATATGTTGATCTTCCTTTAGCGCTATACATTGGTGCCCTTAGCGATCTATATGTTGATCTTCCTTTAGCGCTCTATATGTTGATCTTCCTTTAGCGCTCTATATGTTGATCTTCCTTTAGTGCTATACATTGGTTGGCCTTAGCGCTCTATATGTTGATCTTCCTTTAGCGGTATACATCGGGTGCCCTTAGCGCTCTATATGTTGATCTTCCTTTAGCGCTATACATCGGGTGCCCTTAGCGCTCTATATGTTGATCTTCCTTTAGCGCTCTATATGTTGATCTTCCTTTAGCGCTCTATATGTTGATCTTCCTTTAGTGCTATACATTGGTTGCCCTTAGCGCTCTATATGTTGATCTTCCTTTAGCGCTATATGTTGGGTGCCCTTAGCGCTCTATATGTTGATCTTCCTTTAGCGCTATACATTGGTTGCCCTTAGCGCTCTATATGTTGATCTTCCTTTAGCGCTATACATTGGTGCCCTTAGCGCTATATATGTTGATCTTTAGCGCTATACGTCGGGTGCCCTTGGCGCTCTATATGTTGATCTTCATTTAGCGCTCTATATGTTGATCTTACTATAGTGCTATACATCAGTGCGCTTAGCGCTCTATATGTTGATCTTCCTTTAGCGCTATACGTTGGGTGCCCTTAGCGCTCTATATGTTGATCTTCCTTTAGCGCTATACATTGGTGCCCTTAGCGCTCTATATGTTGATCTTCCTTTAGCGCTCTATATGTTGATCTTCCTTTAGCGCTCTATATGTTGATCTTCCTTTAGTGCTATACATTGGTTGCCCTTAGCGCTCTATATGTTGATCTTCCTTTAGCGGTATACATCGGGTGCCCTTAGCGCTCTATATGTTGATCTTCCTTTAGCGCTATACATCGGGTGCCCTTAGCGCTCTATATGTTGATCTTCCTTTAGCGCTCTATATGTTGATCTTCCTTTAGCGCTCTATATGTTGATCTTCCTTTAGCGCTCTATATGTTGATCTTCCTTTAGTGCTATACATTGGTTGCACTTAGCGCTCTATATGTTGATCTTCCTTTAGCGCTATACATTGGTTGCCCTTAGCGCTCTAGATGTTGATCTTCCTTTAGCGCTATACGTTGGGTGCCCTTAGCGCTCTATATGTTGATCTTCCTTTAGCGCTATACATTGGTTGCCCTTGGCGCTCTATGTGTTGATCTTCCTTTAGCGCTATACGTTGGGTGCCCTTTGCGCTCTATATGTTGATCTTCCTTTATCGCTATACATTGGTTGTCCTTAGCGCTCTATATGTTGATCTTCATTTAGCGCTATATGTTGGGTGCCCTTAGCGCTCTATATGTTGATCTTCCTTTAGCGCTATACATTGGTTGCCCTTAGCGCTCTATATGTTGATCTTCCTTTAGCGCTATACGTTGGGTGCCCTTAGCGCTCTATATGTTGATCTTCCTTTAGCGCTATATGTTGGTGCCCTTAGCGCTCTAAATGTTGATCTTCCTTTAGCGCTATACATTGGTTGCCCTTGGCGCTCTATGTGTTGATCTTCCTTTAGCGCTATACGTTGGGTGCCCTTTGCGCTCTATATGTTGATCTTCCTTTATCGCTATACATTGGTTGTCCTTAGCGCTCTATATGTTGATCTTCATTTAGCGCTATATGTTGGGTGCCCTTAGCGCTCTATATGTTGATCTTCCTTTAGCGCTATACATTGGTGCCCTTAGCGCTATATATGTTGATCTTTAGCGCTATACGTCGGGTGCCCTTGGCGCTCTATATGTTGATCTTCATTTAGCTCTCTATATGTTGATCTTACTATAGTGCTATACATCAGTGCGCTTAGCGCTCTATATGTTGATCTTCCTTTAGCGCTATACGTTGGGTGCCCTTAGCGCTCTATATGTTGATCTTCCTTTAGCGCTATACGTTGGGTGCCCTTAGCTCTCTATATGTTGATCTTCCTTTAGCGCTCTATATGTTGATCTTCCTTTAGCGCTCTATATGTTGATCTTCCTTTAGCGCTATATGTTGATCTTCCTTTAGCGCTATACATTGGTTGCCCTTAGCGCTCTATATGTTGATCTTCCTTTAGCGCTATATGTTGTGTGCCCTTAGCGCTCTATATGTTGATCTTCCTTTAGCGCTATACATTGGTGCCCTTAGCGCTATATATGTTGATCTTTAGCGCTATACGTCGGGTGCCCTTGGCGCTCTATATGTTGATCTTCATTTAGCGCTCTATATGTTGATCTTCCTTTAGCGCTATACGTTGGGTGCCCTTAGCGCTCTATATGTTGATCTTCCTTTAGCGCTCTATATGTTGATCTTCCTTTAGCGCTATATGTTGATCTTCCTTTAGTGCTATACATTGGTTGCCCTTAGCGCTCTATATGTTGATCTTCCTTTAGCGCTATACATTGGTTGCCCTTAGCGCTCTATGTTGATCTTCCTTTAGCGCTATACGTTGGGTGCCCTTAGCGCTCTATATGTTGATCTTCCTTTAGCGCTATACATTGGTTGCCCTTAGCGCTCTATATGTTGATCTTCATTTAGCGCTATACGTTGGGTGCCCTTAGCGCTCTATATGTTGATCTTCCTTTAGTGCTATACATTGGTTGCCCTTAGCGCTCTATATGTTGATCTTCCTTTAGCGCTATACATTGGTTGCCCTTAGCGCTCTATATGTTGATCTTCATTTAGTGCTATATGTTGGGTGCCCTTAGCGCTCTATATGTTGATCTTCCTTTAGCGCTATATGTTGGTTGCCCTTAGCGCTCTATATGTTGATCTTCCTTTAGCGCTATACGTTGGTTGCCCTTAGCGCTCTATATGTTGATCTTCCTTTAGCGCTATACGTTGGGTGCCCTTAGCGCTCTATATGTTGATCTTCCTTTAGCGCTATACGTTGGGTGCCCTTAGCGCTCTATGTTGAGCTTCCTTTAGCGCTATACATTGGTTGCCCTTAGCGCTCTATATGTTGCTCTCCCCGTAGCGCTATGCATCGGGTGTCTTTAGCGCTCTATATGTTGATCTTCCTTTAGCGCTATGCATCGGGTGTCTTTAGCGCTCTATATGTTGTCTCCCCATAGCGCTATACACTGGGTGGCTCTGTATGGTCTTCTCAGAGCGGTGTACACTGGTCCGTGTAGAGCTTTAAACATTGTATCCGCATACCGCGTATATACCACAGCCTCAATGTGGTGTCAGTCCTAGATCCCAGCTCTACATGTTGCCTAAATGCTGCTATCCCCAATCTCTACATGTACACGGAGTTCACACAGTCCTCTTCATAGCTTCATACATCCTAGAGTGCTATACGCAGGCTCCCCGGCGCTCTAAACATTGTGTCTCCATAGAACTGTATATGATGGTCCGGGTAGAGTGCTACACGCTGGTCTCCGCAGAGCCACACGCTGCCCCCCCCCCAAACACTTACTGATTGGAAGCGCATGTAAATAACGTCAAGCCCCGCCCCTTTGTATACTCCACCAAACTGCAGCCTACTTGCTTTTCCAGTGATTGAAAGCTTCAAAGACCAATAGAGTTTTGGGAGGGGTTTGTGTTGACCAATGAGCGCCGGGGCTGAGCGGGGATCGGTTAGGCTGCGTTTGTTGCTATAGCGCGAGTAACATTATGCGAGACCGGGAGCAGGACTGAACTCTGAGGGTGAGCGAGGGGGAGGGGCGCGAAAACAACGAGCCCTGAGGAGAACCGTGCGCGCGACGGGGGAGGGGCGCTGACCCCGCGCGCCAAGACCGGGGGGGGGGGGGGCGTGATGCGCCTGGGGGACCAGTGGGGGGGGGGCTTTTTATTTATTTTTTTAAGGCGCCCAGGGGAGTTTTAGGGATAAGAGGTGGCCGGGGGACCTGTGGGGGACGAGGGGGGACCTGTGGGGGACGAGGGGGGAGTTGTCAGGTCGGCCATGTTTTCCTACACACATATAACGATTTAATTCAGACGGTGAGTGTCTGGAAAAGTGCTGCCCTGCAACATGTACAATTCATATGATGCAGGTAGGAAATTCAAGCAGCTCGCCTGGGATTCCTGCAGCGTATAGTTTCTACATTTTTCATGCACTGCCCATCAGCATGAGTAAACGATATGCGTCCAGGAAAACATGGCCGACCTGGCGACCCTAGAGAGGGGGACTTTTGGGGAAGAAGGGGACCGGGGGCGCCCTGTGGACATGTGGCTGAGGGGACCTTTTTGGGGGCGAGGGGCACCCTGGGGACCTGTGGTGGGCGAGGGGGACCTTTCCGGTGCTGCAGGGGACCTGTGGTGGGCGAGGGGGACCTTTTCGGGGCTGCAGGGGACCTGTGGTGGACGAGGGGGACCTTTTCGGGGCTGCAGGGGACCTGTGGTGGGCGAGGGGGACCTTTTTGGGGCTGCAGGGGACCTGTGGTGGCTGTGCTTGTTTCGGAGTAGGCGGCTGGCGTCGGCCTCTGTGTTCGGAGCAGAGGAGTCTCCATTGATCCGGTCCTCTCGTCCCGCAGGGCGGCCGCCAGAAGATGCTGTTGTAAAGTCGTTGAACCCGATGTGGTTGTGATTCCAAACCCCGGTGAATCTGCAGTGACGACTGGTTTGTGGCATCTCCATCTGCTCTGCCCCATCTTGATTCACTTGGAAAGAGCCAGCACCGCAGATTAAACCGGTGAGATATGAGGCGCCATGTAACACGGGCTGTGATTGGCGCCACACGTGTCTGTCAGTCCAGCTCGCGCCCGCACTTTCCTGCGTCCGTGCCGTTTTGACCGGTAAGGCCAACCACCAGACTTGAAAAAGCCCTCCACGTCAAAAAGCTAAACGGATGCTGACATGGATACAAAGCACGATCCTCCATAGGATCTGAGCGCGCAGAGTGGAAGGAACTCGCCCTCTCACCAACGTGCCTTCCTCTCTCACCAACGTGCCTTCCTCTCTCTGTTAACGCTCATGTGCCGCCAGCCTTAGACTGTGAGATAAAGGCTGTGTCCTCCCTAACCTGCTCCGCGTGTGACCCTCACCTCCGTGTGCCTAAACCTGCTCCGCGTGTGACCCTCACCTCCGTGTGCCTAAACCTGCTCCGCGTGTGACCCTCACCTCTGTGCGCCTAAACCTGCTCCGCGTGTGACCCTCACCTCTGTGCCCTAACCTGCTCTGCGTGTGACCCTCACCTCCGTGCGCCTAAACCTGCTCTGCGTGTGACCCTCACCTCCGTGCGCCTAAACCTGCTCTGCGTGTGACCCTCACCTCCGTGTGCCTAAACCTGCTCTGCGTGTGACCCTCACCTCCGTGTGCCTAAACCTGCTCTGCGTGTGACCCTCACATCCATGTGCCTAAACCTGTTCTGCGTGTGACCCTCACCTCTGTGTGCCTAAACCTGCTCTGCGTGTGACCCTCAAATCCGTGCGCCTAAACCTGCTCTGTGTGTGACCCTCACCTCCATGCGCCTAAACCTGCTCTGCGTGTGACCTCATCTCCGTGCGCCTAAACCTGCTCCGCGTGTGACCCTCACCTCCATGCGCCTAAACCTGCTCTGCGTGTGACCCTCACCTCCGTGTGCCTAAACCTGCTCTGCGTGTGACCCTCACCTCCATGCGCCTAAACCTGCTGTGTGTGACCCTCACCTCCGTGCGCCTAAACCTGCTCTGCGTGTGACCCTCACCTCCATGCGCCTAAACCTGCTCCGCGTGTGACCCTCACCTCCGTGTGCCTAAACCTGCTCTGCGTGTGACCCTCACCATATAGCCCAATAAATCAGGAAAACCTGCAGTTCCATGACCTTTAAGCTGTCACATGGGGGAAGTCAAAGGTCATGACCCAACTTAAATCCCATTTTGGGTTCTTCTAGAAACCTCGTTTTCTGGGTTGCTATCATTTTGGTGCCACCTTGTGTGACACACAAAAAAGTGGGTTTTTTTTAACTCTTTAATCCAATCTCCGCATCACCTCTTCCCATGATAGACTGCAGGATTTCTCACGCGCAGCCCACACTCTCTGGAACGCTCTCCCTCGTACTGTCAGACTTTCCCCTAACTTCTCTTCCTTCAAACGCTCCCTTAAAACATTCCTATTTAGGGAAGCCTACCACCCAACTCACTGACGCAACCATCAATCACTCTCACCTTACAGTCCTCTCCTCCTGTTTCCAACCCCAACCCTCCCAGATTGTGAGTTCCTACGGGAATAGGGCCTCATCTCCTCCTGTACTGTTTGTCAAATGTTGTTCAATGTATTGTAACCCTGTCTATACTGTGCTTATTGTACAGCGCTGCGGAATATGCTGGCACTTTATAAATAAAGAATAATAATAATAATCTCGCCCAAAATCGAGGTATCTCGTTTTTTTCATTGTGATACATAGAAAAGCACTCATTAGCAAATTTTCCCAAAACCCTATTTTCACACCTTTCTAAAGACAGGTCTGTGTGCTCCCTGTGGAGAAACAAAATAAGCTGTTTTATCTATCCAGGTGTCCTGCAAGCCACACGTAGCAGCCCCAAACCTCAATGTAACAAAAAGTTCAAACACATTACATCAGCATTCCAGCAGCCAGGGATTTGTCAGAATACAGGGAGAGCTGTGGGGTCAGTCGCTGCTGTACAGGGATAAGATTCAGGGGGTTATAATGAGTGTAAATCCTGTACACTACAGATACAAGGTGTTGCTGTAATTGCCATACACAGGCATTATGCGGCACATACAGACACAAGGTGTTGCTGTAATTGCCATACACAGGCATTATGCAGCACATACAGATACAAGGTGTCGCTGTAATTGCCATACACATGCATTATGCAGCACATACAGATACAAGGTGTTGCTATAATTGCCATACACATGCATTATGCAGCACATACAGATACAAGGTGTAGCTCTAATTGCCATACACAGGCATTATGCAGCACATACAGATACAAGGTGTTGCTGTAATTGCCATACACAGGCATTATGCAGCACATACAGATACAAGGTGTTGCTGTAATTGCCATACACAGGCATTATGCGGCACATACAGACACAAGGTGTTGCTGTAATTGCCATACACAGGCATTATGCAGCACATACAGATACAAGGTGTCGCTGTAATTGCCATACACATGCATTATGCAGCACATACAGATACACGGTGTTGCTTTAATTGCCATACACAGGCATTATGCGGCACATACAGATACAAGGTGTTGCTGTAATTGCCATACACAGGCATTATGCGGCACATACAGATACAAGGTGTTGCTGTAATTGCCATACACAGGCATTATGTAGCACATACAGATATTGCATTGCTAATAATCTCATTCTGATCACTACAAACCCCTGTAAGCAGGAGATCTCACCATTTTATTATCTGGCTGCAGCACATTTTCTGCCTTTTTATGCTCATAATTGAGACCCCATGTGACTGTGCCAAATAAGGGACGCTGTCTGAAGCTTAGAACCTTTGTATTCCAACAATATCTCTGTAATGGATAAGCGAATACATGAAAAATGAGCAAATTTACATTATTTTAATATTTTTCATATTGATGAGCAAAATTTCTCTTTTACTCTATATTTAATTAACTTTTTAACCCGTGTTTTAAATCAATGTTATGATAAAAAGATAACAAAGATCCTTTGCAATGAAGGGAAAAGCCTAAGAGTAACTCTGACCCCAGCCTGGATTTAGCCCCAAACTGGGTGTCAGTGATCTGATGCTGATTTGGTGCTAAATGAAAGATCAAGCCCTGCACCAGCGGACATGTTTATCCTATTAAATACAATCGCCATAACGCCATATTTTCATACGATGGTCTCACTGTGCGGTGGCTTCAGGGCAAGACACGAGCACTTTGATCCTGGTTTTATTCCAGGTTTATAGGAGACAAGACCTCATGTGACAGCTTCATCTGCCCTAGACTGTAAATCTCAGCATCCCTGCGGGCACTCCGTGTGCATAGACTTTAAGCCTCGTCGTCCCTGTGTAACCGGAAAAGGAAACAGAAATCCTCTAAAAACTGTAAATTCCGTGTCTCAGGCTCCTTTTAAAATCCTCGCGGCACGCACTGCGCTGTATCATGTTCCACATTTGCCCGTTGGACGTTGCCTATGTTATGAGAGTGTGTATCTCACCAGACCAAGCCTTAACCATTTCCTTTCCACAGCTCATATCTGCCTTTTCTCTATCACTAACCTAGTGTGTCACCCCTCTCAGGTTGCAAGTCTTGAGCAGGGTCCCCTTTCCTACTGTGCGTTTAACTTGCATGGATATTTGTTATTCTTCCTCCCATTGTACAGCTCTACGGAACTTGTTAGTGCTTTATAAAAACTAACTTAGGCTGGGCTCTGCTATTCGGGTGGGGGGTGTTTTTAGGGGCTTCTCCATATATTCAGGGTGTGTGGGTGTATTTTTAGGGGTTCCTCCACATGTTCAGGGTGTGTGTGGGTGTGTTTTTAGGGGCTCCTCCATATTTTCAGGGTGTTCTTTTTAAGGGCTCCTCCATATATTCAGGGTTTGTGGGTGTATTTTTAGGGGATCCTCCATATATTCAGGGTGTGCGGGTGTATTTTTAGGGGCTCCTTCATATATTCAGGGTGTGCGGGTGTCTTTTTAGGGGCTCCTCCATATATTCAGGGTGTGTGGGTGTGTTTTTAGGGGCTCCTCCATATATTCAGGGTGTGCGGGTGTTTTTAGGGGTTCCTCCATATATTCAAGTGTGTGGGTGTATTTTTAGGGGCTCCTCCATATATTCAGGGTGTGCGGGTGTATTTTTAGGGGTTCCTCCATATATTCAAGTGTGTGGGTGTATTTTTAGGGGCTCCTCCATATATTCAGGGTGTGTGGGTGTATTTTTAGGGGCTCCTCCATATATTCAGGGTGTGCGGGTGTCTTTTTAGGGGCTCCTCCATATATTCAGGGTGTGCGGGTGTCTTTTAGGGGCTCCTCCATAAATTTGGGGCGTTGTTGGATGTCATTCGCTGTATATAAGTCTGCTCCTGCTGTAAATGCCGCTTTTGTTGCAGCGTCGCCCATGCAGAGCCCTCTGGCTTCGTCCTCCCGTCCTGGTGAAGGGGATAACATGGATCTCGCCCTAAATGGCTCTCAGCTCTCTGTGTCAAAACGCCCGAGCAGTGCCGGCAGCGCCAAGCCGTTCTCACGATCCTTTTCCGTCGCCACCGATAGCCATAGCAAGGGGACGTCGCCGGTGAGTGCCCGTGTTTCCAGTTGCCCGCTTGTAATCATGGTGTCCTGCGCTTGCGCCACTTTCTATACGATTCTAATGGCTGTATATGCTGCTGTTTGTCCAGGGGGAATCATCTAGAGCCATCAACAACTTGCGCAGGTCCAACAGCACCACCCAGGTGACCCCAGGGAGCGGCTCCGTGTTCAGGTAATTGCAGTGTAAGGGATACAGCGCCTGCTTGCAAATTAACGTGACCGAGCACATGTGATTAATGGTCCGTTAGGGGATCAGCTGTATGAGCCGGGCGGTGTACATACGGCTCAGGGCTGAAACGTGACCAGGAAAACCTGGCCGACCTGGCAACCCTAACCGTTATATCATAACCATAACCCGAACTGTCACACTATAACCCGAACCGTCACACTGTAACCCGAACCGTCTCCCTGTAACCCGAACATCTCACTGTAACCCGGACCATCATAATAAATATCTACAGTTGTGTTCAAAATTATTCAACCCCCAATGCTGTAAAGGGTTTTAGGGAATTTAGTTACATTTGTAATTGTATTCAGAATGAAATCCTACAAGGACTTTTTAAAGAACCATATGCAACTAAAATGACATCAATTGGTTTTGTAATACAGTAGTAAATGTTTCTTTTGTGAATTCTTCATTGACACAATTATTCAACCCCTTAAAGACTACCACTCTGAAGAACAGAGGTTCATTCAAGTGTTTTCAATCAGGTATTGAAAACACCTGTGGATGTCACGGAGCAGCAATAAAGCATAATAAGCACCAATTAGGCAGCTTTAAAATGACTGTGATACTCAGCTCCTTCTAGACATTTACTGGTGTGGTTACAAACATGGTGAAGTCAAGAGAATGGTCCAGGAAGACAAGAGAAGAGGTGATTACTCTTCACAGGAAGGGCAATGGCTATAAGAAGATTGCAAAGATGTCAAACATACCAAGAGAGACCATAGGAAGCATCATTCACAAATTCAAGGCAAAGGGCACTGTTGAAACGCTAGCTGGTCGTGGCAGAAAGAAGATGCTGACTTTGACTGCTGTGCGCTACCTGAAGCGTAGAGTGGAGAAAAGTCCCCGTGTGACTGCTGAGGAACTGAGAAAAGATTTGTCAGATGTGGGTACTGAAGTTTCAGCTCAGACAATACGGTGCACACTGCGTAATGAAGGCCTCCATGCCAGAACTCCCAGGCGCACCCCCTTGCTGTCTCCAAAGAATAAGAAGAGTCGACTGCAGTATGCCAAAAGTCATGTGGACAAACCACATAAGTTTTGGGATAGTGTTCTGTGGACTGATGAAACAAAATTAGAACTGTTTGGGCCATGGATCAACGCTATGTTTGGAGGAGGAAGAACAAGGCCTATGAAGAAAAGAACACCTTGCCTACTGTGAAGCATGGCGGGGGGTCAATCATGCTTGGGGCTGTTTTGCTTCTGCAGGTACAGGGAAGCTTCAGCGTGTGCAAGGTACCATGAATTCTCTTCAGTACCAGGAGATATTGGATGACAATGTGATGCAGTCCGTCACAAAACCTGAGGCTTGGGAGATGTTGGACCTTTCAACAGGACAATGATCCAAGCATACCTCCAAGTCCACTAGAGAATGGTTGCAGATTAAGGCTGGAACATTTTGGAGTGGCCATCACAGTCACCTGACTTAAATGCGATTGAGAACCTCTGGTGGGACTTAAAGAAAGCAGTTGCAGTGCGCAAGCCTAAGAATGTGACTGAACTGGAGGCTTTTGCCCATGACGAATGGGCGAAGATACCCGTAGATCGCTGCAAGACACTTGTGTCAAGCTATGCTTCACGTTTAAAAGCTGTTATAACTGTAAAAGGATGTTGTACTAAGTACTAAGATTGAATGTCACTTGGGGGTTGAATAAAACTGATAATGATGTGAGCACAGAAAAGACATTTGTGCTTATTTCATTATAAATGTTATGTTATATTTGTCTGACCTACACGTGCCTCTTTGATTTAATTGTAAGCAAGATGACTGAATGATCAAAATCAATGTCAAACTGGCCAAAACACTCAATTTCAGTGGGGGTTGAATAATTTTGAACACAACTGTATGTATTCCTCATGAAAAGCCGGCATTTCAGGGTCTTCATATAAAACTTCAAAACTTTATTTGGAAAATGTTTTGCTTCAAATAAAGTTGTGACGTTTTATATGAAGACCCTGAAACGCTGGCTTTTCATGAGGAATATGACGTCGAACTGAGCCAGTGATTGGAAGGGAGAGAAAGGTTGTGAGTGTAAGAGTATCTGGCGTTACATTTTATGACATTATATTATATGTGTGTGTGTTTTTGTTGTTTTACATTGTGACTCTGATCCTGACACAAGTAGCCGCATGTTTGAGCCTTTGTATACCCCCCTCCCTCCCCGTATCCAACTGTGTCGGTCCCTGGGGGCAGAGGTCTTGCAGGGGCAGGCGAGGGGGATCTGCACATCTCAAAGGGAACCTAACATAGGGGGGGTCTAGTTACTCTCTATCTAACCTTTGACCTCGCTCATTATTCTCCCTTGTATATATAACAAACCCGGAGGAGAGCGACCCCCAATCTTCAAACCCAAACAGCAGCAGCAGCTTTATACAGTTAAACATTTAAAGATTTTAACCCTTCAAAGGCTTACAACAATTCTTACCCCCTTCAGGATCACAGCAGTTCTTAACCAGTTCCAGACTTTTTACAGGTTTTTAACCCTAAGCTCTGTTGAAAATGGTGGAATTTTAGTTCGCAATAAATGACCATGAATTGCTTAATCCTGTCACAGCGCCAATGTATCCCACCCTTATACTGTATTCATGGCCATTTATAGTGAACTAAATTTCCACCATTTTCAACAGTGTAGGATTAAAAACCTGTAAAAAGTCTGGAATGGGGTAAGAATTGTTGTAAGCTTTTGAAGGGTTAAAATCTTTAAATGCTTAACTGTATAAAGCTGCTGCTGCTGTTTGTTGATTGATGTTGCTCTCCTCCTGGTTTGTTGTATTAAATTGTCTTGAGATGCGCCCACACTGGGGCTAGGGTCAGACTAACGCAGTATCAACGTGCGTTTAGCAGCAATAAATCATGGCTGTGCTAGCAGCAAATGACGTCCAATGCCGGGCAGCATACGAAGAACGGCCGCACAAAAGTGCGGCTGCGCAACGCAAGTGGCAAACAAATGCATTTTTTTGAGAACGTAGAACCGCTAGTACTGACGTACAGAGTGCGCTGCGTCCGCTAGCGGCGTGTGTGCGTGATTAGGAGACGTCAGACACTGCTAGTGTACGGCCAACATAACGTCCAGACACAAAGTGTTTTATTGATGATCCGTACAATATCACGGACGAAAATGCGCATCGTATGACCACTATCGCATATTCCGTGAAAAAATACTTCCATTCGTTCGAACGCACTTTTTCACGGACAACGCGAAAAATGCGTTAGTCTGACCCTAGCCTTAATGCTTAGTAAAGATTGAGTGCTGCCCCTCCCATATATTTATATATACCTGGGGGGGATAAAGCCGAGCCAGGAAATGGGATGACGTGGATTGTGTGACACCCCCCCCCCCTATACTCAGCAAACACTGTAATACAGTAAATTGTTTGCACATGAAAGGGTTAATGTGGTCATTACTGAAAAGGTAAAAATAATTTGTGCTTTAACCCCTTTAAGACGCCAGTTGTGCTATGCCGTCCTGCAGCAAGTGGGCTTTAATGCTGCGGGACGGCATAGCACGTCCCATGCGTTTCAGCCCCCAGCCACAGTATTTATACCCCTCCCGACGCACTGACCGCATTGCAACGGGCTCGATGATGTCAGTTTCAGGCGCTCCCCCGCCAGAGCAGGGGGAGTGCCTGAAGGGAAGGGGGCCCTTTTGGACCCCTATATCTCCCCATCATGGGGGGGGTGGAAAGACAAGACAGGCACCACTGGAAAGGTCACAGTTTGACCTCTCCATCGATGCCTTTCTTTAATCCCTAAAGTGCCAGGCTGTGATTTGGCACTGGATTGCGGCCTATTTTCAGGTACGGGCCTCCATCTTAGATGTCAGCCCCACCTCCGGGTCCCCCCTCATCAACGTGCACACACGGCACGGTGCCGTCGTTTAGCTGGGTAACCCCTGGCTGCCAAGGGATTTCCTAAGGAAATCATATGGTGCAGATAGGGGGTTCTTTGAACCCCCGTATCTCCTGATTGGTGACAGCTAGAGGGTCAAGTTTGGTATCATTAGAAAGGCCAGCGCATGGCATAAGGTTACATGTGATAATAAAATAAACAAAAATTTGTCTGACTCGTACAATAAAAGTTACTTCAAATCGTGTTTAAACATGATGAGCAAAAACGGTCAGAATGAGCTCTGCATACTTCTACTTTTAGAAGTGTTGCGACCTTGTAAAATTGACCCATTCTTTAAGGGGTTAAAGAAGAAAAAAAAGCACAATTTCCAGGTTTCCCTCATATTAGACTTTTCGGCCAAAATGTCTGCTTTTGATATTTAAGTGTTTGTTTTCGCGCGGTGCGTTAGGACGTCCGAGTGTCGTCACTCCGGCTCCCGGTGACTGTCATTCCCATGGTGTCACTGACCGGCTGAGCACGATGGGGATTGTATTCCACTGTATCTGACAGGGTGAGGTTTGACTGGGCGTCTGTGATTCTCTGGCGCTCCTCCCTGACCTTCAGGCCATGTGCTCAGGGGCCCAGTTTCTCCAGGGGACCCTGACCCGTGCCAAACCCTGTGCCACAGATATAAGGGTTCCTCCGTCACCTAGGACCGGCCCACCAAGATACTGACAAATTTCCCGGTGGGCTGTGGGATGGGTGGGGGGGGGGTCATTCAGAGCACTGTGACTTCACACTGTGCGTGTGACTGGTATGAGCTCTCCCACCATGCAACACTTTCTCCCCTTGTTTGCTGGAGGCGGGGGCCCGACCAGTGGGTCAGTAAGGGGCCCCAACATTTCTGATGGCCGCCCTGTATGTGCTGCTCTAGGCTTTGGTGGCCTGACTTGGCAGGACGTGCACAGTGGCCCCCGGGGGGCAAGTGAGTGATGTATTGGATCACTGGTAAAAATGTCTCCGTACGACGCGTCTTCCTTTCACTGCTAACAAAATTATCTCTTTGTGTCTCCACAAGCGGCGACCGGCCCGAGGACTTCATGGCCTTCTTCGAGAGCAGCTCCAGTGGAAGGAGGAAGCTCGGCAGCTTGACCAAAACCTCACCGGAGAAGAGGACCACATGGAACGTTCTGGTAAGGGCCCATGCAATGCGCGGTGCCTCCCCAAACATCCAGTGCTTTGTATAGTTGTTACAACACCTACACACACCACACTGCACCACCCACACCGCACCACCACCACTCACACACCACATCCCACATACGCACCCACCGGCACACACACACCAACGCCACACACACACACACCTTTCTTTGAGAAAATCTTCAGTTTTCACTCGTCTAGATTTGATCTCTGTGGAAATGGGAAGCGGCTGCAGCCAATTCTGGTGTTCATATTCATTTTGGTGATGGAATAAGTGAGCTTTGTGTGTAGATGAATCCGCCTGTTTGCGTCCCGTTGCGTTCTGTGAGCTGGTTGTTTTATGGATGTAAACCTGTACGTCTTGCCCTTTATAAAGTCCTCAGCGAGTGAATGTTGATGGGCGAGTGAGTGCCGCGGGTGGAGGCTGTGCCCCCCCCCCAATCCTATGTGCCGGCGTCTGAGGCTTCTCTCCAAACCGGTGAAGTGCTTTACGTGTCTGGATGAATGTTGGGAGCTGGTGACGGGTTACATGATGATGCCGGTATGCCAGGGCACCGTCGAAAAAACTAGAAGCTGGATCTAGCAGTGTTAATGGTGCCAGCTTGGGATCCCAATCAAGTATGTGTGGATAATGCAGAAAAGTGCACGGGCTGACGCCTAGATTGTGGGGATGTTTGTCACATTTTATTACCCCGCCAGTGCTGATCAGTGCTTTAATGCTGAGGGAGGAGCTGGTGCCCGGGTTCACGGTCACCCGGGGTTATATGGGGAGCAGGCTCATTGTACAGAGGCGGCCTTTGGGTGAACATACCTGCAGGGACTTTATCTGGACAGATTCCACCAGGTCTATTTAACTCAACGTTTTTTTGTGTTTAGGATGAGCTGCCGCGGGTATTTCCTGTCCCGTCCAGCGCCCGCAGTGCCAGCTCTGTGCAGAGCATGAAGAAGAGGGACGCTCCTGCCCTGGCTCCCAACTTCCCCGCCAACAATAGGTATGGTGTGACACACGGACTTGTTACAGATAAACGTGTGTGTGTGTGTGTGTGTGTGTGCACGTCAGACTCGGCAAAGTTGTTGCAGCGGCTGCTTTTTCATTGATTTATTCTGTCTGTGTTCAGTCTGCGCCTCCTCATAGTGTGTCTCGGGCTGCGGCCGATCTGACGCGTAGAGACGGGGGGGGATTAACCAGCAGTGCTCGTTACAAATATCCAATCCCACCTTTATATAATGTGACGCACAACGTATCCCAAGATCCTTTTAGTCTTCATACACACCTGGAGCACTGTCACAATGTCCCGGGGGCGGGTCACACAGTGACGGCGATTCCCTCAAACAGGAGACAGGGAGTTTCCCAAAATAATGGCAAGAGGAAAGCGGTAAAACAGAGCCCAAATCAAAGGAGCACGTACAGCGCCGGTAAACTGGTCACTGTGTCTAGCGCCACCCGGTGGTAACATTAGATATTGCAGCGCTACAGGTGTTTGCAGGACGGAAACTGTAAAGAAGTGCTGCAGCGTCCTGTGTGTAAAGGGTTAGATAGTTTTGTTTTTGAAACCCTTTTTTTATTTTGCCTGTGCTTGTCCCACCTTTGCGCGGTGTCTCTGGTTACATACCAATAGGGAACGCTTCCCCCATGTCGCCGGCTTTGGCATCTCCAGGAGGCTTTCCGATTCCTTCATAAAGGGTTTGGATGCTCCTCTTGCTGTCCTGTTCCTCATTGCTGGCCATATGTTCACTGTGTCGTCTTTCTTCTCATCAGGAGCAACAAAGGTGCCGTAGGTAACACCGTCACCACCATGGTGCATAACAACTATACCTCGGGAGAGACCGCTCTGAGCGCCAAGAGCTCCAACCAGAGGCTGTCCTCACTCAAGTAAGGGAGCGCACTCCTGCATTTAGGCTTTGAATGAGCAGAGTTTGTGTTGTACGTCACAGGCCCCGGGAGCAGGTGACACATCTCACGGCTTTGTTCCCGGCGGGTTAGTGGATACCAGCCTGTCCAGAAGCTCTGTGCTCCGGTCCCATATCCCAGCTGGGAGTTGCAGTGACTGCCACGAAGTGGTCATGCTGCTCGGTCCCCTGACTGGTAACCGGGTGCTAGGGGTCATTGAGGGCTGTAATTAAAGAGCAATAGGGTTTATATCCCATGTGATCCGGCGATGAGCTGAACATGGACATCCTGTGCAGCCAGTCATCGCTAGTGTGCGCTCACACGGAACGTGTACTGCTTAATGATGTGGAAATGATCCCGAAAGTTAACTTTTCATGTTCTTGGTCGTGAATTCTAAGAAGTTTACTAACCTATGGAAATGCAAATCTTCGCCTCCGAGTCTTTATTGAAATCTTAATTTTTCATTGTACTTTAGGTTAAGTCCTGTAATCAGATAACCATGAGCAAAGTGTACGAGCATCTCCCCCTCGGTGCGCTCCCGTCACACAGGCAGGGTTACCCGATGTGACAGAATGGGGGAGGGGGTAACCTCTAAATACTGGGAAAAAGTCATTAAAAAGGATCAAGATGAGTCTCGTAGAGGCGGCTCAGAGCGAAGGTACAGCCTCCCGCATTGAGGAGAGGTGCGTGACGTGAGCGGTCCCGGTGAGCACATTGCAATGCACCCCTCATGCTGTCTTGCTTTCCCTCCAGTAACCAAAGACCCCTGAGCAGCGAGGAACCCGGAGGAAGCCTCCAGAAATCCCAAAAGAATCTCCCTGGCACCAACAACCTGGGCCGTAACAACACAGGAGGCAGCACACCCCAAAAGAGGAGAGACGTGACGGCTGAGGAGGCAGAGAGGTGCGTGCATTCCTGATATCACTTGTACCCTCTCCTTCTGGTGGGTGTGGAACACCCCCCCCCCGCAGGAGATGGACACTCTCGCATGAAGATGGGGATGGGCACCTGACCTGTAATGTGGCATTCCTGGCTCATCCCCAGAAGGGGCCACAAGGCTGGGTCACACCAGGGCCAAACAAGGCAGGTGGCGCCCGTGGAGATGGTGCACCTGACGACATGCCCGCGCACCCTCTCCAGAGCGCTTACTTTGTTTCCCCATATTGGAAAGCTAGAAAGGCGCCTCCACGTAGCAATCAATTTGGCCCGCCGGGCCTCCACAGCCTCCCGCAGCGGAGAAGAAAGCTTCCGGAGGCTTCTCTGCATCAGAGTGGAACCAGCGAGTGGCAAGGAAAGCCGAGGCGAGCCAGCAGGAGCAGCTGTCAGGGACGCTGCTTCTCGCCTCGGCTTCCGGACACACGCCCTCCCGTGATTTAATGGTTATATATAATGCCAAATACATTGTAGGAAGCTGCGCCTGCTCAGTGGGGTCACCCCGGGGTTAATGGGTTATGTAGTCCTGTTTACATCGTCCCGGGTAGCTTGCGCTCTAACTGTAGCCCCTGATGTTCTCTGTGAAGGTTCATCCAGCAAGTGAACAACGCAGCCATCACCATCCAGCGCTGGTACAGGCGGCATCGCCGGAGGCAGAGATCGGGTCAGGTCGCCCTCACACACATGTTGGCTTCTAAGAAGCAGGTAAACAAATCTACTTGTTGGCGGCCGGACGCCCCCCCCCCCCAAAAAAAAAAAAATAACACAGACTTCCAGAATTTATTCACAAAGCCATGAGCTCAGCACCGGATTTTCAGTGATTCAGTTTGACAGCTTTTAACCTTCAAATTCCATAGGATCCAATGGAAAAATAATATGTATTTTTCTATTCAACTGTTTATTCTTTTCATTTTAAGCAAAAAGCCTGTTTTTATTTTTTGAACACATTTTTTTGGCAAAATTTTTGATTCCCAATTTTGTTTTTAAAGACTTCTTTTGGTTTATTCTGTAACAGACCCTTTTTATAGGACCTTCTTTAGACACATTTTAATGCATTTTTATTGCTTTAAACATCTGTTAGAAGAATAGCAGTGTTCCTTTGGTTTTTTTTTTGCAGCCACTTCAGTGCTCCTCGGCCGTCACTTCAGTCCAGTTAGGCGGTCGGTTTGGCCATCAGTTCATAGTTCAGCTTTCAGGTAGGCAGTCGGTTCAACCTTCAGTTCAGCAGACAGTTTGGTCACTTCAGTGCAGTTTGGCTGTCAGATCATAGTTCGGCTGTCAGTTTGGCGTTCTTTGGCGACTTCATGTTCGGGGGGTTTCAGTGACCCTGCATTGAACAGTGAATTCGCCGCAGAGTGGACAAAATGAATTGCCAAAGTGCGCTGAACCAGAAAGCGCTGAAATGTCTGTTTTTTTTTTAAAATAATGTCCCCCCCCCTTTCTGTGTCGCTTGATTTATCAGATATGTTTTTGGATGCTGTGAAGCCACGTGCTCACTCCTCCTGTGCTCGCTCCTCCCGTTCTCCTCCTGTGCTCGCTCCTCCCGTCCTCCTCCCGTCCTCCTGTGCTCGCTCCTCCCGTCCTCCTCCTGTGCTCGCTCCTCCCGTCCTCCTCCTGTGCTCGCTCCTCCCGTCCTCCTCCTGTGCTCGCTCTGTTACCGGAATCTGCTAGGTTCACTCGGGACGAGGCCGGACCGGACACGAGCAAGGATTGTCTGAACACTAGTCTCTTCAGGAAAGGCAAACTTTATTGTGTCGTCACACAGAATGCTCACACAGGATTGAATCGCAAAGAGTGAGCCCGAACTCACCCCGACAAGGGGTTTTATACCCCGAATACATAATTAGGTACATCCCAATTAGCCCACCTCCCGGTGACACTATCCCACCCCACGTGGGTTAGTACCTCCCTTGGTCGATTACAAAGACATTCCATACATTGACCGTAAATTGGCAAACTTCATGTTCGTTTGAAAGAAAGTGATTTGCTGCTACGCTCAATCCGGCCTGTGCCCACCTCCCTAGAGCCTGCTTATTTGTTGAAGATAAGACCTGGCCTGTTTTCTACGTTCTTCTTTGTCTCGCTGCAGGCCGCTTGGTGTGTCCATTTGTCATCCTGTCCCTCCGTGCCAAGAGTGGCTCGGATCTTCCCCAATTTTAATTGCTTCTCTGCTAATCTAACACATTCCTAAAATTCTATGTAAGCTTCATTCTAGTTTCTACTGAAATCTACCTAGTTATTTTCAAGTGAACCAATATTCTGTACAAGATGGCCGCCTGGCTCATAATGGCGACCATCTTCCAGCCTGATTCCACTTCATTCCCCCCTTGGCTCAAGCCTCAGGTTCTTTTCCTGATGCTTGTAGCCATCACACCCCACTAGTGTTATTCTTGAGTTCCTCATACTTTAGGGGACCTATTTTCGTTGGGAACATGTCTTGTGGGATAATTAGTGGTATCTTGTGTGTCTGTGTGGGTGTCAGTGCTCTCTTGCATAGTGGCCATAGACATAGCTCTATGTGGTACGTTCGTGTTCCTACGACCAAGATCACCACCACCACCATCAGAATCATGGATCCAATCTGTGAGATAAATCTCAGAATGGATCCGAACCACTCTCCGATTGCTCCGAACCCACGGAGTGGATTCCAGCCTTCAGCAGCGATCCTCCTTGCTGTGTTCTGTAACTGTGTTACCTTCTCCTGGTGATCTTGGATTACCTGGTAATAGTCAGGGACGTCATGTGTAGTGTTCCTGATGAAGGTGCAACATTCATAATGCATTGTCATTTCACACAATCCATTCAGAGCCGCACTGATCTGTTCCAGTGCCATATCCTGTATCATTTGTACCTTTCGTATTTCTCGTACTTCCAGATTCAGCAGCTGGATATCCATACTAGTCTTGTTCAAAATCTCATCCATCAAACTGGCATAACTGTTCATTCTTACCATCAACTCTCTTCCCCATCCAGTCCATGCCGGCAGCCACGCCCATATTCGATCCGCTTTCTTAAACAACTCTCTCTTCTGTCTTTCAAACACCAGTGGGTACCTAGGGTGGAGTGCTGTGTCTGTATTAGTGTCTTCTCCCCTTACCCTCTGAATTGGGATCAATTTAGCCAGATAACACATTCCCGTTATTGTTGGTGGTACCCATGTGTAACACACCTTTCCACAACACACCTGGTATCCCCCTTTCAATATAAATGGTGACAAATGTAGTGTTCCCTTTGCTATCTCTATCATCAGTTGTCTGTCGTTTCATCATATCCAGTGCACTCTGCCTCCCATTTGTCACATTCGCAATCACCTCCTCCTGTTCACTTGTGAGTTTTCTACATCGTATGTATAGAAAATTTGACTGCTCCTTTGTGTTAAATGTGTAGATGTATGATGTCCAGTTGAACTTACTTGAATAACACCCTCCACCCTCATTATTTGATTCTCTATCTGGTCCTAGTTGGAAACACCATTCTGGTGGGTACACTGGCCCTATTATGGGGTACCCGGGACTGAATGATTCTGTTTTTTCCCTTGGTGCATCGAAAGCATTTATTGTGACATTCCCTGACGCAAACATACTCAAATTCATTGGAACAGAGGCAAATGGTATGTGGATTGTCTCTGGGTGCAACCTACTACACACCCAGCATGTGGTTTGCCCGGACTTCTTAGCATAGTCATATTTAAATTGCACAAGTAAATGTCCTCTTGGCAAAATTTCGGATATTGCCTCTCGTTTTTGTCTCCACATGGTACGGTTCTCCATCACTGGGTGTGTACCATTCCAGATATGGGAGATATCCACTTTCTTGGTGGTGTTCGGGCACCTAGGGCATGCTCCATGCGAGAGTCCATAAATCAAGTTTGCAAGGTACAAAATCAGTACCACAAATGCCCCAAATGTCAAAATCCCTTGGGCAATTCTTTTCACAGTCACATAAACCCAATCCCTCCCCACCGGAATTTCAAAAACAAAAGACATTTCCGGTTGATCAAGGGTGGGGGCTGGGCCCCTAAAAAGCACCCTTGGGGTATCCCCCGGGGGATCCCTTTGTTCCCCTGTTGGTGGATGGTCAGGCCTTATTGTGTCCATCAAAACACCCACTTGTGAAATCATTTGGGTGCTTTCAGTTGGATCATTCAGACGCTCACGGCTGTGGTCTTTGTCAGCTTTAGCCTCAGTGGATTGGTCTCGTTGGTGACGACCTTCCATGCTGGTTCAGGACTGGCTGCAGCTACTTTCAGTCTGGAGTGATGTATCCACGGGACCACCTCGGCAACCTTTACTGCTGTAGGGGTTGATAACAGGACAAGGTAAGGACCTCTCCACTTTGGGCCTAGTGGGTCATTTATCCACTCTTTCACCCATACTGAGTCACCTGGACAATACTTATGCAGTGGGGGATATAAAAAGTGAGGTACATTATCTCCCACCCAAGTATTCAATTTCTGCATTGGTTTACCCAACAGTACAACCTGATCACTTAGTTTAGTTTCCCCCAATGCCCGAAGGTCCCCCCTTAGTCCATTAATCAGAGGGGTAGGCCGTCCGAACATGAGCTCGCACGGACTTAGCTTCAATTGGGGGGTTGGCCTGCACCTAATGTGCAATAGGACTATCGGCAGCACATCCAACCAGCCTAGTGACGTCTCTTGGCACAGTTTGGACATCAAAGTCTTTAGGGTACGGTTCATTCTCTCGACTTTTCCCGAGCTCTGGGGCCTGTAGGCAGTATGTAGCTTCCAGGTGATGCCCAACAGACGGGCAAACTCTTGTAAACAGTTCTGTATGAATGCAGGGCCATTGTCTGACCCTATTTCGAGAGGAAGTCCAAAACTTGGTATTATTTCTTTCATCAGACTCTTCACCACTTCCACAGTCTTTTCTGTTCTTGTTGGGAAAGCTTCCACCCATCCTGTCAGAGTACACACCCTTACCAGTAGATATTTGTATCCTTTGCAGGGCGGCAACACTGTGAAGTCTATCTGTAACGACGCCATTGGGGATAGCCCGATTGGCTGCTTCCCTGGAGGTTGAGATGGGTCTGTTCTTGGGTTATTTTTGGCACATGTCACGCACTGCTGGGCTATTGCTTTGCAGACTACTGACAGTCCATATGCAACTCCACGTGGCTACCCTCTCCCTCTTTTACAGAATTATCCTTTAGTTAATATCTGATCCCCCGGGTCCAGACACGCGCTAGCCACTCTGGCTCTTTTGCTTGTCCGTGCTTTCGGCAGCGGGTTCAATATGTCAACGAGACCGTGGCCGCGGGTCTCCTTATCCAACTATGGTCGGACGTTTCCCCTATACCGGTATCTCTGATACACATACAAACATAGAAGACACTTTACCTATCGCCGCGCTGCTCGCTGTTTCCTTTGACTCGGTGGTGTCCCAGCTTCCCAGGCCGGGGGTCCGTTTGGGACGAGACGAGGTCCACTGAACAGGAAATCTTGCTTGGCGCCTGCAGATGTCAGCTCACCTTCAACGGACGCCCCAACCGACGGGATCACTCGCACCTGCAGTCAACCGCCACAGTGTTCAGCAGTCTGTATCCCGGCTCACGAGCCCCCAAGAAATGTTACCGGAATCTGCTAGGTTCACTCGGGTCGAGGCCGGACCGGACACGAGCAAGGATTGTCTGAACACGAGTCTCTTCAGGAAAGGCAAACTTTATTGTGTCGTCACACAGAATGCTCACACAGGATTGAATCGCAAAGAGTGAGCCCTGAACTCACCCCGACAAGGGGTTTTATACCCCGAATACATAATTAGGTACGTACATCCCAATTAGCCCACCTCCCAGTGACACTATCCCACCCCACATGGGTTAGTACCTCCCTTGGTCGATTACAAAGACATTCCATACATTGACCGTAAATTGGCAAACTTCATGTTAGTTTGACAGAAAGTGATTTGCTGCTACGCTCAATCAGGCCTGTGCCCACCTCCATAGAGCCTGCTTATTTGTTGAAGATAAGACCTGGTCTGTTTTCTATGTTCTTCTTTGTCTCGCTGCAGGCCGCTTGGTGTGTCCATTTGTCAACCTGTCCCTCCGTGCCAAGAGCGGCCCGGATCTTCCCCAATTTTAATTGCTTCTCTGCTAATCTAACACATTCCTAAAATTATATGTAAACTTCATTCTAGTTTCTACTGAAATCTACCTAGTTATTTTCAAGTGAACCAATATTCTGAACAAGATGGCCGCCTGGCTCATAATGGCGACCATCTTCCAGCCTGATTCCACGTCAGCTCCTCCCGTCCTCCTCCTGTGCTCGCTCCTCCCGTCCTCCTCCTGTGCTCGCTCCTCCCGTCCTCCTCCTGTGCTCGCTCCTCCCATGCTCGCTCCTCCTGTGCTCGCTCCTCCTTTGCTGTCCTCCTGTGCTCGTCCTCCTGTGCTCCCTCCTCCTGTGCTTGCTCCTCCCGTGCGCCTCCTGTGCTCGCTCCTCCCGTGCTCCTCCTGTGCTTGCTCATCCCGTGCTCCTCCTGTGCTCGCTCCTCTCGTGCTCCTCCTGTGCTCGCTCCTCCCGTCCTCCTCCTGTGCTCGCTCCTCCTGTGCTCGCTCCTCCTGTGCTCGCTCCTCCTGTGCTCGCCCTCCTGTGCTCGCCCTCCTGTGCTCGCTCCTCCTGTGCTCCTCCTGTGCTCGCTCCTCCTGTCCTCATGTGCTCGCTCCTCCTGTCCTCATGTGCTCGCTCCTCCCGTCCTCCTCCTGTGCTCGCTCCTCCCGTCCTCCTCCTGTGCTCGCTCCTCCCGTCCTCCTCCTGTGCTTGCTCCTCCTGTGCTCGCTCCTCCTGTGCTCGCTCCTCCTGTGCTCGCTCCTCCTGTGCTGTCCTCCTGTGCTGTCCTCCTGTGCTGTCCTCCTGTGCTGTCCTCCTGTGCTGTCCTCCTGTGCTGTCCTCCTCCTGTGCTGTCCTCCTCCTGTGCTGTCCTCCTCCTGTGCTGTCCTCCTCCTGTGCTGTCCTCCTCCTGTGCTGTCCTCCTCCTGTGCTGTCCTCCTGTGCTCGTCCTCCTGTGCTCGCTCCTCCCGTGCTCCTCCTGTGCTCGCTCCTCCCGTCCTCCTCCTGTGCTCGCTCCTCCTGTGATCGCTCCTCCCGTCCTCCTCCTGTGCTCGCTCCTCCGTCCTTGTCTCGGTGCTCTTCAAATCAAGACCACGCGTTAACCCGTTAATTTGTCCTCTGCCGGTGTTTCACGTCGGTTTCTTTTATTTGAAGGAACGGCAGCAGCTCGTGGAGGAGGGAAACCTCCTAATCTCCCAGCATGCCAAGGAGGAGGAGCGGAGGAGGATCCGGGAGGAGAAGGCGAGGCAGGCCAGGCGTGCCGCCATCCAGGTACTGATCACATAGCGGAGGGATGCTCAGGGCTGTCTCATGAGACCTCATTGCAGCTTCGTCTGTCACGCCGGTGTGTCTTCCTTTATCTGCCCGGTCCTGCGAATCAACGTACATCTATACAAATCTCTCCATAGAAGCTTTTAACTCTCGCAGCGCCTCACATTTTTGTACAAATTTTAAAAATCATTGTTTCTGACCAATATTTTGGCAATTTAAAGCATGCTGGTATCCGGCCCAGGGGAATCTGTCCACTAGGGGGCATCTGACACCTATTCATTTGTGACACTTTCAGACTAGATCTATGTTGTGCGCTCACCTGGCTGCTCTCCGTACAAGCCCTGAACCACATGTGCAATGCCGCGTGAGACAGAGCAGCACCAGAGTGTGGTTTTTATCCCGGTTAGTGGCAGAGAGGCGCGCTGGCTCCTGGTGGGAATCTCCTATGGCCATTCCAATCCCTTATGTGGCCCCAGGCAAAGCAACGCTATGGGCCCCCTATCCTGCTCTTTGTCCTTGCGATCCAAGTGTGTCAATACTGTGATAGGTGGGGCGACTGAATTTGGTGTTGCACACATCTTTCAAAGAGGTAGGTGCAGCAACAAATTCACTCCCCACCTCTTGAAGCGCTGCCCCTTGGACTGTCAGATAGTAAGGACCGTGCAGCTCCCATAGGGATTGATGTTAGATGGCACGGGGCCTGGTACCTTTCCTGGGATCCATAGATTTTGGGTTTTGGGCCTTGCATGCAGACAGACTGTACCTGGGGAGATTCCTCTCGCTGTGCTGTGACATGTTCCTGGGGAGATCCTCTCGCTGTGCTGTGACATGTTCCTGGGGAGATTCCTCTCGCTGTGCTGTGACATGTTCCTGGGAGATTCCTCTCGCTGTGCTCTGACATGTTCCTGGGGAGATCCTCTCACTGCGCTCTGACATGTTCCTGAGCAGATCCTCTCACTGTGCTGTGACATGTTCCTGGGGAGATTCATCTCGCTGTGCTGTGACATGTTCCTGGGGAGATCCTCTCGCTGTGCTCTGACATGTTCCTGGGGAGATCCTCTCACTGCGCTCTGACATGTTTCTGGGCAGATCCTCTCACTGTGCTGTGACATGTTCCTGGGGAGATTCCTCTCGCTGTGCTGTGACATGTTCCTGGGGAGATCCTCTCACTGTGCTCTGACATGTTCCTGGGGAGATCCTCTCACTGCGCTCTGACATGTTCCTGGGGAGATCCTCTCACTGTGCTCTGACATGTTCCTGGGGAGATCCTCTCACTGCGCTCTGACATGTTCCTGGGGAGATCCTCTCACTGCGCTCTGACATGTTCCTGGGGAGATCCTCTCACTGTGCTCTGACATGTTCCTGGGGAGATCCTCTCACTGCGCTCTGACTCGTACTCGGCTTCCTCGTCCATTGTATTGTCATGACGTTGCATGTTGTAAAGGGGACCAGGCCCAGCTCCAGGTGGAATCACTGGCGAGTGGTGTGCGGGCTCTGACGGTTTCTGGGGTTTTAGGAGTTGCAGCAGAAGCGAGCCCAAAAAGCTCTGGCTGCCAAGCGAGTGGCGGAGGAGGAGATTCAGAAGCTGGTACAAAGCGGGAAGCTGGGAAGGAAGAAGACGGCCAGGAATACTGAATCTTCGACGGGCGGCAGCACGAAAACCAATAATACCGGTATGGGATGTTACTGCACAGGCTTAAACACCGGCTCGAGGAACCTCACCGTAGCGCTCACTGATAACGGGGTGTGTTTAGATCTGTATTAGATGCAGACAACATGTCATTATATCATTTTTAGATGCTGTAATACAAGTGTCTGACACGTCCTGATCAAAACAGGCTGCACGCAGCGCACACAACACAAGAGGTGGCGCGCACAAAACACGAGGTGGCGCGCACAAAACACGAGGTGGCGCGCACAAAACACGAGGTGGCGCGCACAAAACACGAGGCGGCGCGCACAAAACACGAGGTGGCGCGCACAAAACACGAGGTGGCGCGCACAAAACACGAGGCGGCGCGCACAAAACACGAGGCGGCGCGCACAAAACACGAGGTGGCGCGCACAAAACACGAGGCGGCGCGCACAAAACACGAGGCGGCGCGCACAAAACACGAGGCGGCGCGCACAACACACGAGGCAGTGCGCTCAACACAAGAGGCGGCACGCTGGTAATTGAAACTAGACCGAATGCAGCAGCTTTTCTGTCTTCCGTTACAGGCTGTGTTTTTTTGGTGGGTTTTGCACAGATCTAATGAGCGCGTTCAGTGCGTGGGATCTGGTCATTAACCAGCTCTGCCTCCTCTGTGTTTCTCAGGTACCAAAGAGCAGATCCCAGCAGAGCGGGAGAGTTTGGTGTCTTCGCTCTTCAGTCCAGCTCCAGATACCCAGCAGAATGTGCAGAAGGTTCAGGTCTGTCTGCGCCTTGATTCTCTTCAGGCTCTGGAACCTCCCTGGTCTCCGCCGTGACGCCACCTCTCAATCCCTCTGTTTCCTCCTAGGACCTGTCCTTGCTGAACCAGCCGTTTGAAGGTCTGGACAATGAGGCCTCTGCTAGCAGAATGCAATCAAAAACCACTCTCACCCAGTTACTGGATACCTTGAAACAGCTGGAGCAGCCCGAACCCTTACCCGACGTCAGGCCGGACTCCAAGGACCGCTTCTGCTGGATAGATGGGGTAAGAGCCAACGATGAGACTTGTTTGCGTTCCTGAGAAACTGCCTTGTGTCCCGTCACGTGTAGCTTGCATTTCCATACATCTCCTGGACGCCTTTCTGTTCCAGGATGCAGACAATTCCCTGACTGTGGACAATCTGGAGCGGCTGGGCCAGCTGACGCGTCACGGCCAGGGGGAGCAGAAAGAAGGTCAGCAGGGTGTTCTACTGTCAGAGGCCAAACTGCAGAGCATCATTAGCTTTTTGGATGAGATGGAGAGATCAGAACAAGAGAGACCACGGTCAGCTGCTTCAAACGCTCACAGAGGGGTAACCATGTCTATTTCATGCTCTGCTGCGGTGTCCTTCAAATTGCATGTCCATCTCATTACATCTATGTGTTCATTGCTGTTCATCGCCTTCCTCACCTGAAGTAACAGCTTCTTCTTGCCAGCCTTTGCTGTCTGAAGATGAGCTGACACACCTGGAGCAGGCCTCTGCCGTGGCATCCGAGGTGACCACTTCCATGCTGAAGCTGCGCCTGGAGGTGGACGAGAAGAAGAAGACGGTTGGCTTGCTGCAGACTGCGCTGGTACGTATTCCTGGGAGGGGGACTTGGCGAGGGGACATCTCTGTTCCCCTGTGGAGGATCACACTGATAATGTGACGCTCCCTGAGCACATACATATAACGAGGCAGCTGTAACTTCCCAAACAAAACCTAGACTTCACCTCTGTTTTTCTCGTTACTAAACCAAGCGAGTCCATATGTCTGAGGTATGCTCCAAAGACAGGACGGGGAGTGGAGCGCGTATCCAAATTGTACGATCACCACCTCCTGACCGAACCTTGTCACAAGGTGTAAAAACAAGTCGCCGGGGGTATAAAGGGGGCGACCTTTTATATTGGCACAAAATAAGCGTGTAGCTTCATAAGTAAAGCTGTCCAGAAACCAGGCCAAACTTCAACGAAACTAAAGTGGACGGCGGTATCGATGGAGTTAGAGCCAGTCTTTATGGGTTTTCAACAACATTTTGGAATGTACGAAAGGTTAATCAAACAATGGTGACACCGGGAACTTCACTTCCAACATCAGTGCTACCGGGAACCTCACCTTAAACCGTGGTGGTGCTGGGAACCTAACTTCAAACACCAGTGCTATCGGAACTTCACCTCAAACCGTGATGGCACTGGAAACTTTACCTCAAACCGTGATGACACTGGGAACTTTACCTCAAACCGTGATGGCACTGGGAACTTTACCTCAAACCGTGATGGCACTGGGAACTTTACCTCAAACCGTGATGGCACTGGGAACTTTACCTCAAACCGTGATGGCACTGGGAACTTTACCTCAAACCGTGATGGCACTGGAAACTTTACCTCAAACCGTGATGGCACTGGGAACTTTACCTCAAACCGTGATGGCACTGGGAACTTTACCTCAAACCGTGATGGCACTGGGAACTTTACCTCAAACCGTGATGGCACTGGGAACTTTACCTCAAATCGTGATGGCAGTGGGAACTTCACCTCAAATCGTGATGGCACTGGGAACTTCACCTCAAACCGTGGTGGCACTGGGAACTTCATCTCAAACCGTGGTGACACTGGGAACTTTACCTCAAACCGTGGTGGCACTGGGAACTTCACCTCAATCCGTGGTGGCACTGGGAACTTCACCTCAATCCGTGGTGGCACTGGGAACTTCACCTCAATCCGTGGTGGCACTGGGAACCTCACCTCAAACTGTGGTGGTGCTGGGAACGTCACTTCCAACAAAACAATAAACACAAGATGATGTGTGTTTGATGTTGTGTGCGCAACTCCCACCACTCTCAGGATGGGCATCACAAAAATAGGTCAGTCCCAATTCTTACATGTGTCACAGCCGATGCCCGGCACCACAGGATAACTGTAAGAAGAGCCGCAGCCAGGGTCGCCAAGTCGGCCATGTTTCCCTGCACACACATTACTATTTCATATAGAAGAAGAGCACAGGGAAAAGTGCTGCCCTGCAACATGTATAACTTATAAGAAATGTGTTTTCTAGTAGGGATCGGTCACTTGGTATTCATTTGATTCACCTGCAGTGTATGGATTATACATGGTGTGTGGTGGCATTTTTCATGCACTGCCCATCAGCATGAATTAATTATGTGCCCAGGAAAACATGGCCGACCTGGCTCCCCTATGCATGGCTGAGCAGGTCCAGAAGCCGTTTTATCCCAGCACCCCCCTCCCCTCGTGTCGCCTACTGGACTGTGTGTGTTGAACCTGCATGTATGTTTCTTGTTCCGCCTCCCATTGTACAGCGCTACAGAACATTTTAGCACTTTATTACAAAACTTGTAACTGTACATTCCAGGCCAGGTTTTGGAGTGTCCTGATATTCCATCCCAGAGCTCTGTATATCCAGTCCTGGTCTACCCTGCACCCCCACAGACAGGAGTGAGCAATCAGCGCTGATTGAGTGTCTGTAAGAGGCGGCTCCACCCGGCAGTCGGTGCTTCATCACTCAGTCGCTCTCACAGTGAGGTCTCCTTTGTGCTGCTCCTCCTGATACCCGTGATTTCTCGGCATCCTCTGTTGGATCCTTCAGCTCCTCCGTGCCTTCTGTTACTGCCGGTATTCAGCAGCCCCTTTCCTGTCATGCCCCTCATTCTCTACCCAGTGGTTTGTTTCCACCTCCTTAACGTGCAGTATCCAGTATTTTCATTTTCCAGTGGCTTTTTTTTTTTTTAATAAAAATGGTGATACTTCGCTTTCCTTGCTGCTGCGCAGAGAGATGACGAATGACGCAGATCCAGGGAATATGTTGGGGAAGGAGGAAGACAGAGAGGGGGGGGGGAGTGTCAGGACTAAGACATGTTTTTTTTTCTGATGGTTTAACATGTTTTTTACTGGAATGTTAAATCCTTTCCTTTGCTGCTATTTTAATAAAGAGACGCAATACTCGCCTCCGAGTCTGAGTATTACAATTCAAACTTCCCTTCATACTTAGGAAAATTTGTAAATTTTCCTATTTCATAACGGAAAGTTTGAATTTTATTAATGACACGGAGGCGAGTATTTGCAGTCTCTTTCTTACTTTATTACACAGCAGCAAGAAGTAGACCGAAAAGTATATTTCCATATATAACTTTGAGAAGAAAAAATGATGGTACCAACATGGTACATCCTAAAACACGCCTCCCATAGCGCAGTATGGGCTGTCCTGAGTCAACATAAGATCCCCCCCCTAACGTCCATTAAGCCTCTTTTCTTGACAATCACGAGGAAACTAGAAAACGACACTTGAAATCTTTTCCATTCGGAGCTGAAGATGGGCGACCCAACAGGAAAGCAAGTGGAAGATTCCAACCTTATGCAGATGGACCAGTAGCTGCAATAAAAGCACAAAATACGAAGGTGGTGTTAGACTAAACACGGTAACTGCGTGTAACACACAAGACATGCGATACTAGCGCTGAAAATATTTCAGAACCCATAGGAACAAATAAATTGTTTTATTGAACAAACACACGGTATACAGATAAGCCATTATAGTGAATGAATAATGAAGATACAGAGTCCATGTTTTATTTATTATAATACAGCTATATATCCAAAAAAATGGGGGAAAAACGGGAGGGAAATACTCGCCTCCGTGTCATTAATAAAATTCAAACTTTCTATTATGAAATAGGAAAATTTTGTAATTTTAAGGCAGGACACGGAGGCTCGTATTTGCAAGTTCAAAGTCAGACGAAGCTAAACATCAAAAACATCGGATGACCAATGTAATACAGGGAGTTTTTCTTTAAACCTATAAGTGGATTCCCGCGACCAGTCCACGGAACGTAATAAGTCCTCCAGACGACAGCCCGAGGAAACCGCTTTTGAAGCAATGGCACTTCTGAGTGTGCCCCGATTTGGGAATTGTCGATCCCGCTAACTCCAATAGCCGACGAATCCACCTAGCCAGGGTGGGTGAGGCAACTGGGAGGAAGGGGGGCTTGAAAGTAATAAACAAGGGAGCCACTTCCTCCATACGTCTAAAAGGGCAGAGTACGTTCCTCGTATTCCTGAAAACATCTAACCAGACATAATCACGGTTGTGAGGGAAAAGATGGAAAAAACGCTTGTGATATAGAGGTCTTGGTGCGACGGGAAATGTCAAACCGTACACCTTCCAGCAGGAAAGCGCGGACTCCAAAGTCCAAAGCTCTCACATCTCCCACTCTCTTACACGAGATTAAACACAATAACATCAGCAATTTAGCTGAAAGTCGGCGTCAGGACAATGCATGATTATCAGGCCAATCGAGGAGGAAACGCAACACCACAGTAACATCCCATGTGACAATATATCGAGGGCGCGGGGGCCGAGCAAAACGGGCACCCCATAGGAGTCGGCATACTAATGGATGACGCCCAAGAGGAACACCCTCAAAACCAATATGTCCCGCAGACATAGCTGATCTCAACACGTTGAGGGAACGGTAAGCTGAGCCTGAGTCAAATACAGAGGAAAGGAAATTTGAGGACATGCGTCAGAGGGGCCAAAAAGGGATCCTGAGCCCGTTCAAGACACCAGCCAGACCATCTTGCCCAACAGGAGGCGTATACCCCTCTGGTTCCTGGGGCCCAAGATTGTTGGAGCAACGAGGCAGTAGAGCTTGATAAGCCGCTCACCGATCCCGAAAGCACCCAGGCCATGACCTGTAGTTGACCTGACAAAATCATTGGGTGGGGTCTGATCCGGATCCAGTAGCACATCTGGGAGGGACGGAAGCAAGCGGGGGTAGTATATCACCAGAACAAGGATGGAGGAGAACCATGCTTGAGACGGCCAGAACGGGGTCACCAGCACCAAGGTGATGTGTCCTCACAAAGTTCAGAACTCTCTGAACCAATGCAAACGGAGGGAACGCATAGGGACGACCCTGTCCCCAGTCGTGGAGGAACGCATCCGTCGCCGCTGTGTCTGGGTCCGGACGCCAGCTGAAGAACTTTGGCAGCTTTGCATTCAGCCGGGAGGCAAATAAATCCGTGTGGAAGGGACCCCACAGCCGAGAGAGCGTTGAGGAGAGTGGAGCGACCAATCTCCTGTGTCGCGCCAATGCCGAGAGTTACAGTCTGCAATCACATTCGAGAGCCCTGGAATGAACTGTGCCGCCACATGGAGGTGATGTTGAAAACAGAAATCCCAGCGTTGATGTGCCATGAACGTCAGCTGGACTGAGTGAGGTCCCCCCAGGCTGTTGATGTATCGCACAGCTGGGAAATTGTCCAAACGAAGGAGAACGGCTCGATGGTCTGTTCCTTTCACAGAGCACCGGAGAGCTAAAAATGCTGCTAGCAGTTCCAGGGTGTTGATATGCAGTGACGTCTCCTCTTGGGACCAACGACCTCCCGTCTCCAGTTGACCGCATCGAGCTCCCCAGCCCAGACGACTGGCGTCTGATTTGATTGTGAGGGAATGAACCGGAAAGTGAAGAGGACTCCCGTTCCAGAGATGCAGATCCGTAATCCACCACTGGAGATCAGTGATTGCATCCTCCGTGATCTCCACTATCCTGTTGTATGAAGAGCCGAACTGGAGAAAACGGGCCTTCAATCTCTGGAGGGCTCTGAAGAACAATGGGCTGGAAATACTGCATGACGCGTGGCGGACATAAATCCTATGATGCGTATGATCTGTCTGAGGGAAGTTGATCGATGGTGAAGCAGTGTGCGGACTTCCTTCCGGATAGAAAGGACCTTCGACTTCGGGAGGCTCAGAGTCTGAGATACAGAGTCGAGAACGAAGCCCAAAAACTCCAGCGCTTTTGATGGGACCAAGATAGATTTTTCCCTTTTGATCAGGAACCCGAGATCCAATAACAGCTGCATGGTCCATTGGAGACGTAGTTGTATGGTGGAGTGTGACTGCGACATGATGAGGATGTCGTCTAGGTAGATCACTAAACGCACTCCTTTTGCTCGTAAGTGAGCCACCACTGGTTTCATGATTTTCGTGAAACACCAGGGAGCCGATGATAGGCCGAATGGGAGGCATGTGAACCTCCACATTCTGCCATCCCAGGGGAATGCGAGAAAGTTCCGGAAGTCCTCTCGAATCGGACTTGTCAAATAGGCATCCTTGAGATGCAATCTGACAAGCCAATCCCCTGGAATCAACAATTCTTTCATCGTGTGTATTCCTTCCATTTTGAAATGGCGGTATACCACCCAACCATTCAACTCTTTCAGGTTGATGACTGGACGGTAACCGCCCCCTCTCTTTGCACTACAAAGAGGTTGCTTATAAAGTACGGTGTGTGAGTATGAGAAAGTTCTACGGCCCCTTTCTGTTGAAGGCTCAGGACCTCCGCATGTATTAACTCGTGTTATCGGAAATGACGCAAGCACCCCGCGATTGGGATGTGGTATAGGAAGTACCTGCTGGACAACGGAGGTATCCTCTGCCTCTCATCCCTCTAGACCTGCGTCCCTGCCAGGGTCGGGCTCGTGATGGGAAAAAGGATACCGTAAATGCTATCTGCTCTGGACTTTGGAGCAGATAGTGAGGGCAAGTTCCCGGCACGGGAAGCGGCGTAAGGAGTGGATCCGCGGCCGGCAGGGGCACCCTCTTTATCTGCCGGCCCTGCCAAAAACTTGAGTGGGATTGAAGACCTTCTTCATTGTGGCCTCATTCTTTTCCATATTGTTAAAAGTGTTCGCATACGTTCCCATCTCTTTGATGAAACGGTCCCCAAACAGAAAACCCTGAGCTTCACTACCTAGGTCTTTAGGGGCTAGAGTGGTGAATTGCGGGTCCATTTTGATCAGGATTGCTTTACGGCGTTCTGCCGCTACTGCCGCATTAGCGTTCCCGAACAAGCACATAGTGCGCTGTAACCATCCCCCGACATCCTCCGGTTCCAGGGGGTTACCAGAGAGCTTTGCATCTTCCGCCATTTCAAAAAGGTGTGTTAAGGGACCTGATATATCAAGGACTTTGTCCTGTATCATGCGCAGAGCATTGTCGATGCCCTTTTTTACTGTCCATCCTTTTCCTCCCAGGAATTTTTCAAAATATTCGTCTATCACTGATGTAAGGCAGACTTTGCCCGCGGTGGTAGGTCGGGGACACTCAGCCCTCATAGTTGCTCTGGAGGGACGGTCTAGGGGAGCCCTGAAATTTTGATCAATCCACTTAGCCACATGTGGTAGTGGATACCACTCTGTAGAGCGCGGGTGGTAAATTTTTGGGGGTGAAACAGGGGGTTACCCTGCGGGTCGTAAATGATTTCTCGTGGAGCGGCCCCCGGGAAAATAGGTGGTATAACATCCTCCTCCAACTGCGCATCGTAACCGGGCGCATGGATTTCAAAAGGCTCCTCATAGTTATAAGCCTTATCCCCATCATCCTCATCTGAAAGCGGATAAGCCGGTAACAGAGAGGTGCACGTTTTTTGTTGTTTGGGCAAACATACTGCTTTACACGCCCCGCGGTCAAGGGCTCGTTTTTGTGTGGGGATATTTTGGGGTTCAGGCAGTTGAACGGGGTTGCCAGCCCCTCTGGCGTTCAGATTGTCAGGCGCGGTCTCACTGTGAGCATGAAAGCTCTGGGGTCTGTTTAGAGCCTGGGAGCTCATGGATCGATTGAAATTTAACTGAGGAGGGATGTGAGCCCAAATTAAAACTAGGGCCACAGGCACACATGGTGTCACGTCCTCTGCCATCCGGGGGGAGCCCGGACCCCCGCCGGCATCGCGGGCCTTCCGAGGACGAGGGGAGGAGTCGCCACGTCTGGGAGACAGGGCGCATTTTGATGGCGCGCGCCTGCCTGTTGCGTATTTTGGCCGGAGGTGAGGAAGAGTACGAGGTTTGTGCCGTTCTGGGGTCCCATGTGGTGTGGGGTGTCGTCTAGTATCTGGTCGACTGGAAGGGTTATGGCTCTGAGGACAGGTCCTGGCTACCGGCCAGCGAGGTACATGTGCCACGTTTGGTTCGCCGATTCCGTGCCGCCCATCCTTCTGCGCCTGGTGGTCGTCCGGTGTCCGCCCGTAGAAGGGGGTGGGGTTCTGTCACGTCCTCGCCGCCCGATGCCATCCGGGGGGAGCCCGGACCCCCGCCGGCATCGCGGGCTGTCCGAGGACGAGGGGAGGAGTTGTGGCGTCTGGGAGGCAGGGCGCGTATTGATGACGCGCGCCTGCCGGTTGCGTCCCTGGCAACAGTTACAGCCCGGGGTGGAGCCTGGATCCCCGGCAGCAGGGCGGGCCGGACGCGCACCAGCCTTTTGCGTCTTGACAACAGTTGCCGACAAGGTGGAGCCAAGCACCTCCCACAGTTCAGTTGGGTATACTGTCTGTGCATCCTGTAGGTAATTGTATCAAGCCTAATCGCAAGGCAATAAGCTGTTTATTACTCCTGGTACCGGTTATATCTGTCCAAGAGGCTCCGAACTCTACCAGCCTAGGGTAAGTGATATCGCTTACCATCACACATGGAGTGAGCAGGGGTAAGTGTTCCAGAGAAAACCGTAGGGCAGGGGTTTGCAGAAATGGGAGGCATAAAATAATGGGAAGCATATGAAGTGGAGGGTACAGAACGGTCAGCCCAGGCACGGGAGAAGGACTCCGACATCCAGGTGACCGCTGACTGCATTCGGGTGATTGAAGCCTCCAGCCGTGTCTCAGGGTCTTCCTGCTGGGGCGCAGGGGTAAGCCATGCTGAACAGCGAGGGTAGAGATGTGCATCACCTCACCCTCGGAGTCGAGCTGACCGGAGCGCAAATTGTGCTTGGAGAGCGACATATTGCAAAGGAAAGTCTTTTCTCCGTTTGAAATGGCCGCCACCTAAAGCCTGCGAAAACGCTGCGAGATGGGGGCGGAGCCTAACACATGAATGCTCGGTGATTAACAGCGCAGGCCGTGGGAGGTGTAAAGACAGGATTGTAACACCCAGTTACGAATCCTAAACCCAACGGGCAAAACGCTGACATACATTAAATAAACACAGTGAATAAATACAGCAAATAGGCATTTAAATACAGCGTCCCAGACTCCCTAAAGCGCAGGGAGGCTGGGGCAAAATTGTTTTTATACTTAACTGTCCGCTGAGCAGCAAGAAAGAGGCTTAATGGAGGTTACAGGACAGCCCATACTGTGCTATGGGAGGGGCGTTTTAGGATGTACCATGTTGGTACCATCATTTTTTCTTAAAATTATATATGGATATATACTCTTCTGTGTACTTCGTGCTGCTGTTTAATAAAGTAAGAAAGAGACTGCAAATACTCGCCTCCGTGTCATGCCTTAAAATTATAAATTTTGTCCACGAGGTGGCGCCCTCGCAGTGGTAACCCGGGGGGGGGGGGTGCAGGGTCTGCCTGATGTGTTTGCACTGTATTTGGAGGAGCCGCACGTCTCGCTGCTCCTGAAGGATCTAAAAGTCGCTCCTGCTTTTATTTTTATTCTCTCTTCATCTGGGGAGAGAGATTTTTAACCAAACCTAAAGTTAACCCCCCCCCCCGTACAGGCGCAGCAGCGGGAGCTCACAGTCCGGCACGTGAAGCAGACGGAGAAGGAGCTGGGACGCCAACTGAAGGAGCAGAGCGAGCAGTACGAGTCCACCATCCAGCGCCACCTCTCCTTCATCGACCAGGTGAACGGCAGGTCGTGGCGTGTGTCCTAACCATGGCGTTCATTCACATGTCTGAATAGCAGCTCCTTTTCTATGACCAGAGCAGGGAGTTATGGAGATGAGCCTGATATCACACTGGGAACGGCTGAGGGGCCTGTGCGGAAATCATGAAGGTGAAAGATCAGTCTAGTGGTGGATAAAAAACTATATACATAACGCAACTCGAGAGACGCAGCCTACCATGTGTTCATTGATTGGGGAGGGGTCCATCATGCAGGTCAGCTGGCTGTGCATGGGTTATATGGTGGAGCTTGGTGTTCATTGATTGGGGAGGGGTCCATTATGCAGGTCAGCTGGTCGTACATGGGTTATATGGTGGAGCTTGGTGTTCATTGATTGGGGAGGGGTCCATTATGCAGGTCAGCTGGTCGTACATGGGTTATATGGTGGAGCTTGGTGTTCGTTTTATTTATTTATTTATAAAAGGATTTTACCAGGAAGCATACATTGAGATTTCTCTCGTTTTCAGTATGTCCTGGGTTTAAGAACATTGAGTGGTTACAGAAATACAAAATGATAAAATGCAAGATATTAACACAAAAACAAATATACAGATTAACAGAAAAATAAATATGTAGGAAATAAAGTCATTATGTTACATGTTTACAGGTGCATTCTGTATTGAGGTATGTTAGTAAGGAGCTCTTAAGGGTCTTTAGACTGGGGGAAGATTTGATGGCGTCTGGGAGGTTATTCCATAATTGTGGTGCTCTGTAGGAAAATGAGGATCAAGCCACTTGCTTTTTGTGTTGTGGTATTGTAAGTAAGGTGCTGGTCCTGGATCGGAGGTTATGGGATGAGGGAACTGCTGGGGGAAGCAGTCTATTCAGATAGGGTGGCAGCTTCCCAGAAAAGCTCTTAAACACCAGGTTGGAAAGGTGAAGGGTGCGTCTAGATTCCAGCGATGGCCAGTTTAGTTCTTTTAACATGTCACAGTGGTGGGTCATGTAGTTACATTGTAGCACAAAGCGACAGAATGAGTTATACAATGCAGTAAGTTTCTGGAGGTGCATTTGTGGGGCGGCTGCATACACTACATCTCCCTATTCAATAGCCGGCATAAGCATTTGTTGTACAATCTGCTTTGTTACCGCGGGACTCAGGCAGGATTTGTTTCTGTACAGGGCACCTAGTTTGGGGTAAAGTTTAGATGAAAGTTTTTCGATGTGGGGGCCAAAGGATAGATTTGGATCTAGCCACATACCTAGATATTTGAGAGCAGTGACTGTGGTCAGCGTGTCATTTGATCTTGTCCTGACACATAGATGGGGCAATTGCAATTTGTGTAGTTTAGGTTTTGTTCCAAAGAGCATCGTTACAGTTTTGTCAGTATTTAGAAACATTTTGTTATCTGCGATCCACTTTTTACCCCTGTGAATTGTTCTTGCAGCACGGCCTCCAGCTGCGGGAGATTTGGTTTGCTGGTATAGATTACAGTGTCGTCTGCGTACATGTGTACAGTTGAGGCTTTGCAGACATTGGGCAGATCATTTATGAATATTGTGAATAGAAGGGGGCCGAGTATTGAGCCTTGGGGTACACCGCATGTGACTGGGAGGGGGAGGGAGGAGCTGTTAGAAATGGACACATATTGTGACCAGATACATATGATTGAAACCAGGTTAGCGTGTGATCACCAATACTGGAGTTTTTAATTTTTTGCAATAGGATGCCATGGTCTACTGTGTCAAAGTCCTTGGCAAAATCAAGGAGGATGGCTCCAGTTAGGTTACCTTGTTCCATGCCAGCTTGGTTATCATTACAAACTTTTAAAAGGGCAGTTGTAATTGATTTGGACGATAGCCGGATTGATCTGGGATTGATGATATTCACGTAATTGAGTGTAGACACATTTTTCCAGAATTTTTGACATTACAGGGAGCAGTGATATTGTGCGGTAATTGGATACTGAAGTATTGTCTCCACTTTTATGGATAGGTACCACCCTTGCAGTCTTCCAGAGTTTGGGTATGTATCCAGTCGCCAGTGATTCATTGATTAGGGTTGCGACAGGTTTTGCAATTGCTGGCGCACTGATTTTCAGCAGCATTGCTGGGATTTGATCAGGTCCAGACTGGTATTTCATTTTTTGGTTACGGAGAAGTTTAGTGATGACACTGACAGGCACTGGTCTAAAACTGAATTTCTCTGTTACAGGGTCTTTGCACAGTTGGTGGGGCCTGACCTGAGTGCGGCCTTTCTGATTGCATGTCATTACCTAGCTTAGCAATCAGGGTGGTGGCACATCCAACAAAATAATTACTAAAGGCATTTGCTACATCTAGGGGTGTTGTACAGTTTGGTTGTTTACTTTGACAGCAGCTGGTTGGGAGTGGACAGGGGGTGCTTGTATGTTACTTATGATTTTCTACAAATTTCTAGGGTTTAATATGTTATTGTTTAAATTTCCATTGAAGTATTGGGTTTTAACCATTTTTGTTTGTTTTGTGCATGCATTCCGTCATTTTCGGTATTCACAATGATCGTTCGTGGAACCAGTACTCTTGAAATTTGACCACAGGGAGTCTCTAAACTGGTGCATTTGCGTGAGGTCAGCTGTAACCCAGGGGAGGTGGCCCCTTTTACTAGCACTTTACGCAGTGGGGTATGGGTATTCCAGACTTTCAGGAGCTCGGATTGAAAGTATTCAATTGCACAGTCCAGGTCTGGGATTAGGTTTAGTCTGTACCATGGGAGCTGTTTGAGATCATTTAGGAAGGATTCAAGATTAAATTTCTTGACAGACCTGGTGATTGTTACCTTTGGTGGACATTTTGTGGCCCTTATTTTGCGCACACAGTACACTAGGCAGTGATCACTGAAACTGTTAGCGAGAATGCCTGCCTCCTGTAATCGATCAGGACATGATGATCCAGTCCAGCAAGGCGTGGTTAGTGCTTTTCATATTAATGCGAGTGGGGGAGGAGATTAATTGTGTTAGCTGCAAAGCCTTAAACAGTGAGCAGTGTTTATTGTTTTTAAGATTCAGCCAATCAGCATTAACCATTTCGCTGCTGAGCCATTTCACGCCTCTGTGCTGAGCTAATTTTTACCTGTTTCGCTCATCATGTTTAACCGCGTTTTGAAGCCTTATTTTAATATATGACCTATTATATAGGCTGTGCCCTTCCAAACCGTGCCTGCCTTCAGCCGCTGGCCCCTGGCGATCGGGAGGGAGAGAGGTCAGAAAGACCCCCCCCCTTTCAGGCACCTCCTCCGCACTCGCGGGGGGCTCCTGAAAAATATATCATTGCGCCGCCGCAATGACATCTATATTCCCCCCCCCCGAGGTGCCGGGCTGACATGCTATATGTCCCAGCTCATTGCTGCCTCCGGTGCTAGGACGCGCTCAGCATGTCCGTAGCACAGGAGGAACACTTGGCAGGACGCGCTGAGCTTTTTTTGGTTTTGAGCTACTAATTTACTAAGGATTTGGGTTATGTCAGGAAGGGAGTGCACTGGGGAACTCGGTGGGCAGTAGAATCCAGCAACAATAATTGTTTAACTGAACGGGATCTCAATAATACCAGAAAGGAAATCAAATGTGGACAGGGAGCTAGGATTCTGCAAAGGGGTGAACTTTATGGAGTTGTCAACATAGATAACAATTCCCCCTCCTCTCTTAGCTCTGTCCTTTCTAGAGCATGAATACCCTTGTATTGCTATGGCAGAGTCTGGCACTTTAGGGGGTAACCATGATTCTGTCAGCACAATGACTTTGGGTTTGTAATAGAAGGTTTAAGCTCATCCAATTTAGGGAGTAAGCTGCAGATGTTGTGGTGCACAAAGGAGAGGCCATTTTTTAGTGGGGAGATTAAATATAGTGTCAGCAATTGGACCAGGGTTGAATTCAACATAATTTGCTAGAGCATGATTGGGAAGGGGTCCATCATGCAGGTCAGCTGGCTGTGCATGGGTTATATGGTGGGGCTTGGTGTTCATTGATTGGGGAGGGGTCCATCATGCAGGTCAGCTGGCTGTGCATGGGTTATATGGTGGGGCTTGGTGTTGATTGGGGAGGGGTCCATCGTGCAGGTCAGCTGGCTGTGCATGGGTTATATGGTGGGGCTTGGTGTTGATTGGGGAGGGGTCCATCGTGCAGGTCAGCTGGCTGTGCATGGGTTATATGGCGGAGCTTGGCGTTCATTGATTGGGGAGGGGTCCGTTGTGCATGGGTTATATGGCGGAGCTTGGTGTTACTGGGTTAAGCTGCGGGGTCCATCGTGCAGTTTGCGTCGCTGGTGTAGTCGGCCTCCATATTTCATGTAAGTGCTGCACATTGGAACCTTTTTTTTGTAATCCTGTGCTAATGAAGGGGGAGCCCCTCACCCCTAAAGTCAGGTGGCTGTGAGGGAGGGGTCGAGCCATAATGTCTCCTCTCTCTGCAGCTCATTGACGACAAGAAAGCGTTAAGTGTGCGGTGCGAGTCTCTGGTAAATGAGCTGAAGCAAGTTGATCAGAAATATGGGACCAAGATCACCCAGATGCAGGAGCAACACGAGCTGGTGAGCACCGGCGGGCGCTGCGTGTTACCACGAGGAGGCAGGGGTCTCTCCGGCGTTAGAGGGGTTGCAGGTTTTAGGCTGGGCATTCTGCTGCAGCGCCTCTTGTGTGGGGACGGATGTAACAGTCCGGCGCTGTTCTCTTGTGGCTTTGTCTTAATCAGTTGGTGACGCGACGGACGGGAGGTGCCAAGGTAATGCGTCTGGGCAGGATGAGGATGGCATTCGTTGTTAGTGTAATGGTATACCCTGCACTGTGCACAACATAAGGGGGTCCTGTGTGTATGTCACACACATGTTCTGATTGGCCGGACCTCTGAGCACATCTGACTGTCTAAGCATAATGTGGGGCGATGCTCATTCCAGGGCTGCATTTAACATGTAACCCCTTATGATGCAGCACATACTGTGCGTGTAAACCCTCCCTGTCCCAGGGGGGGGGGGGCATTATTTAACCCCTTATGATGCAGCACATACTGTGCGTGTAAACCCTCCCTGTCCCGGTGGGGGGGGGCTGTATTTACCCCCTTATGATGCAGCACATACTGTGCGTGTGAACCCCCCCCCCCCCCCTGTTCCGGCGGGGGGTGCAGATTCCACACTGGCTTTAAAGTCATTTTATTGCTTAAACGGTGACCCGGGGTCATTAAGTTTCTAATTATTTTTCCTGCTCTGTAATGAGCTCAGGTCACCAGCGTGTGGCGCTGCAGTGCCAGGTATGGGTTTGCCTCTTGCCCCCGGGCGCTCTGGTCACCGCTCGATGCTCCTCTTCATTTTTCTGTTTCTTCCTCTTTTAAAGGTTTGGCAAACCCTGGGCCCCCTGTGCGAGGTAATGTGCCCCCTCTGCTCCCCAATCCTTCTCCCAGCCACGAAGGAGAACCAGAAGTCCATGGTTTATAGTGGTGGGGTGTCTGTGTATTATGGGGGGGGGTGTCGCTGCGTTAAGAGGATTTAGTATCCATGTTGGCGCCATAAGCCGGGCCACTAGATTACCCCCCGTCCCTAAATAATGAAGGCTGTTGCCGCTGCATCCAAAACCACAGGATGACGTCCAATCACTGGTTCCCTTCTCCTTCCACCCTCACCTCTGCATGGGGGGGGGGGTGATACCTGGATATGAGCCTCTCTCATATACAGGCTCTGTGTAACCCTGTGTGTCAGATGAGGCTTGTCGTCTTTTGGTGGATGGTAACCATGACCAGATCCCCTGCCTGTGCTCACCCCAGTGAAGTGATCCTGTGTGTCTCCTCTCTGGTTGTGATCTTGTGACCATTGGCTCCCTTCATTGTGCAGATTGGCAGCTGCGCCTCCCCCCCCTCTTCTTTCGTCGCTAATGCATGTCAAGCTGGAGCAGCGGCGGTGTTTATGGTTATTTCTGTAAACCTTTTGGGGTGAGACTGAGGCCTGTGGCTGCCTGCTCCCCTTCATAATGGGGGGGGGTGGGGATTCATTATTTATAATGCGCTCCCCCCCCCCCTGTGATCATTGGTTTAACGGGTTAATCTCTTCTTTGCCGCGGCAGGAGATGAAGAAGCTGCAGGATCTCATGTCAGCGGCAGAGAAAGTGCGGCGGGAGAAATGGATCGACGAAAAGACAAAAAAGATTAAGGAGATCACCGTGAAAGGTAAACAGAGGGTCCTTATATCCCCCCATTGGCTCCCTTATATCCCCCATTGGCTCCCTTGTGGATTTGGCAGCAAAGATTTGGGGGTATCCCGTCTCAACCCCCTCAACACCTGTAGTGATTGGTGGCCTTCTTGCTTTAACCCTCAAGCAGCCAGCCTGCTCAGATTAACCTTTCACCTGTCTTGGGGGGGGGGGTTGTGTGAAGGGTCTCGTGGTCTCAGAGCCGCCTGTGAATGTTTATAGGTTATGTTTGTGTTCACAACCTGCTCTTAAAGGACGTGCTGTAACTCAGACCCTAAGGAGCAGATATCCTGCCTGTATAATGCCTGGGACTGCCCATTTATCTTTGTGCCTTTTTTTTTTTTCTTTGTGTCACAGGAATTTCCAGCCCTGCAAAGTATTTATTTATTTATTTTTAAGTGCACTTTATTGCAGAGAAGTGACATTTCTGTGAGAGCTGCCAGGTTATCATTACACAGGAAAGGTCTTCTATTTATTAACGTTCAGTTGGGACATTTAAATACAGGATAGTAAAATAGAAATGTGGCCCAAGATGTTCTTCCCAGACGTGGGATACTTTAAGCTAAAGTGAGGAACTGTTTTAATGTATTGGTTTGCCTTTTAACAAAGATATTGCTCAGGTGAAAACATTATATCTGGCACAATGTCACACGGGGTCTGCATTATCAGCATACAGGCAGATGCAGTAAATGTGCTGCAGACAGATAATGGTGACATCTCCTGCTTATGGGGATTTGTAGTGATCAGAATGAGATTAGCAATGCAATATCTGTATGTGCTGCATAATGCCTGTGTGTGGCAATTACAGCAACACCTTGTATCTGTATGTGCTGCATAATGCCTGTGTATGGCAATTACAGCAACACCTTGTGTCTGTATGTGCCGCATAATGCCTGTGTATGGCAATTACAGCAACACCTTGTATCTGTATGTGCCGCATAATACCTGTGTATGGTAATTACAGCAACACCTTGTATCTGTATGTGCTGCATAATGCCTGTGTATGGCAATTACAGCAACACCTTGTATCTGTATGTGCCGCATAATGCCTGTGTATGGTAATTACAGCAACACCTTGTATCTGTATGTGCTGCATAATGCCTGTGTATGGTAATTACAGCAACACCTTGTATCTGTATGTGCCGCATAATACCTGTGTGTGGCAATTACAGCAACACCTTGTATCTGTATGTGCCGCATAATGCCTGTGTATGGCAATTACAGCAACACCTTGTGTCTGTATGTGCTGCATAATACCTGTGTGTGGCAATTACAGCAACACCTTGTATCTGTATGTGCTGCATAATGCCTGTGTGTGGCAATTACAGAAACACCTTGTATCTGTATGTGCTGCATAATGCCTGTGTGTGGCAATTATAGAATTTGGCTAAGCTATGAAGATAAGTTAGAATTTTAATAAAGGACTCAGAGGCGAGTATTGCTTCTCTTTTCTTGCTTTAATAACAGCAGCAAGTAGTAATGTCAAAACGTAACAGACATTAAGAAAAAAACATACTCTAACAATAGTATCTTCTAACCCCCCTGTCCCATCAGTATAGTCCATTGCTCCATGCCAGTCTATAAATAGGACCGATCTCCCGCCATTTCTTCCTTTTTCTTGCGAACAGGTCAGCGGGCGTAGAATATTCCCATGAGATCAATCCATCCTGAACCAGCACGGAAACGAGAGCGCCACAGAGCCATACTGGAACAGACATCATTGGGCTGAAATAGAAGGATCGGATGAGACAGAGTTTTTGGAAGCCGAACGCATAGCAAACCCCTGGAGTCCGCCCCGGGAGGGCAGGGCGGGCAATATTCGCCTCTGAGTCCTTTATTAAAATTCTAACTTATCTTCATAACTTAGCTAAATTCTATAATTTTAATAAAAGAACTCAGAGGCTCCTATTGCAAGTTCAAAGCTGGTCCATAAGAGCGGACGACCAATGAACGATCGGTTTGAAGTAAAAAGTCCGGAAAGTGGTCTCACGAGACCAGTCTGCGGACTTAAGCAGATCCTCCAAACGACATCTGGCCCCCAAAGCTGCCGACGCGCTGCAAATGGAATGAGCCCCAAACATTGAAACATCAACCCCAGCCAAAACCAAAAGCCACTTGAGCCAACGCGCTAACGTAGTGGAACCGACCGGTTTATGGGGGGATTTGAATGAGATATAAAAGTGGGGATCGACCTTCCGATCGCAAAACCTCCGTACGCGACTCATATGCTTTTAGGCATCGTACCGGACAAAGGTTCGGGTGCGATGGAAAAGCTGGGTAAAAGACTGACGATATGCCCGTTTTTGTGCGCCTAGAAATCTCGAAACGGACCCCGTCAGGTATGAAGGACTGAGCACCAAAATCTACGCCCTAACATCCCCCACTCTTTTGCATGAAATAAGGCAAAGGAGAGCCACCAGTTTAGCCGATAATTGCCGCAAAGACAGGTCTTCGTTAGAGGACCAAGCTTCGAGAAATTGTAACAGAATGGCCACACATCCCACGTCTCTGAATACCGAGGTAGCGGAGGTCTAGAAAACCGGATACCTCTCAGTAATCCGACACACCAAGGGATGTTGACCCACTGGGACTCCTTGGAAACCATATGGTAAGCTGAGAGGGCAGAGCGAAAGACATTAATCGTTCTATACGCTTTGCCCTCATCGAAGCATTCCGACAAAAAGTTAAGGACCCTTACTAGAGGGGCTTGAAAGGGATCTTCACTCCGTGCACTACACCAAGCTGACCAGGTAGTCCAGGCCGATCCATAGCTTGACAAAGTACCCGGAGCCCAGGCGGACTGAAGGAGCGTTCTAGCTCGTTCCGAAACGTCGCTGGACGCCCCGGCAATCCTGATACCAGGGACACCAATAGCGGGCAAGCCTCCTGCCCGAGCAATGGGTGAGGAAGACCGAGATTGTCTACAATCAAGTCTGGGAGAGGTGGTAACAAACGTGGGACATCAACCAGAAGGTCCAGGAACAGGGGAAACCACGGTTGGTTGGGCCAGAATGGAGCCACTAAAACCAACTCCGCCTCCTGAACCCAAATCTGGTTCAATGTACGTAACACCAGTTGAAAGGGGGGAAAAGCGTATAGCCTCTGCCCTTCCCAATTCTGGAGAAAAGCATCCGTGGCCAGGGCCATCGGGTCTGGTCTCCAACTGTAAAAGGCGGGCAGATGACTGTTGAGGCGTGAAGCGAACAAATCGATCTGAAAAGGACCCCAAATGTCCGTTATGGCCGAAAAGATCGATGAGTGTAAACGCCAGTCCCCTGAGTCTTCCGTGTGCCTCGAACTCCAATCGGCCAGGAGATTCGAGACGCCCGGAATAAACTGAGCTTGAACTACGATGCGATGACGGAAGCACCAGTCCCATAGACGGGTTGCCATGTTTGTCAACAGAATGGATCGGGGGCCCCCCAAATGATTGATATAGCGAACTGCTTGGAAGTTGTCCATGCGTAGAAGGACTGACGTATCCGTCTGTCGTTTCAGAAAACTCTGAAGGGCAAACATGCCTGCCAACAATTCGAGGCCGTTGATGTGAAAACAAGTCTCCTGATCCGACCACGGACCCCCTGTCAACTCGTCTCCGCATCTGGCCCCCCATCCTGCCAGACACGCATCGGAATCTATCGTGATCGATGGGGGAGGTGTCTTGATAGACCTGCCGTTGTAAAGCCGGAGGTTCTCCAACCACCAACGGAGATCTTCCCGTGCCGCCACCGACAAAGACACCCTGTCGGAGTAGGGCCTTCCCCCGTCTTAGGAAATGGGCCATCAGGCGTTGGAGGGCCCGATAGTGTAGAGGGGCTGGGTGAACTCCCAACCTGGAGGCTGCTAGCACTCCTATGATGCGTGATATCTCTCGCAGTGTTGGGGAAATTGAGGATAGTAGACTCCGCACCTCCCTGAGAATGGATTTGCACTTCAGTTCCGGAAGAACATTGTCATGGAAATTGGTCGAATCACAAAACCCAGGAATTCTATGGAGCGTACTGGATAAAGCACCGATTTCTCCTGGTTCACCAGGAATCCTAAGTTCTGAAGTAGAGACACGGTCTGAGAAAGACTGGACCTCAGAACTAGTTCCGACTCCCCCAATAGCAGAATGTCGTCCAGGTAAATGATCAGACGTACACCCTGCGACCGGAGGTGACTCACTACTGGCTTCAGAAGCTTGGTGAAACACCAGGGAGCTGAAGACAGTCCGAACGGTAAGGAGCGGAATCGCCAAACTGTCTCGTTCCATTGGAAGCAGAGGAATTTCCTGGATTCCTCCCCCATCAGAACCGTCAGATAGGCGTCTTTTAAATCTATTTTTGCCATCCAATCGTTCGGTTGGAGCATGTCTCTGAGCAGATGTAGCCCTTCCATCTGAAAGTGATTGTACTGTATGTGCAGGTTTAGTTCTTTTAAGTTGAGTACAGGACGCCTCCCGCCGCCCTTTTTGGAAACCAGGAATAGGTTGCCTAGAAATTTTATTTGTCCCCTCGGGGATCGCTCTATGGCTCTCTTCCGTATCAGATCGGTAATCTCTTCCTCCACCAGTGCCGCGTCCTCTGCTGAGAATACTAGTGGCGGGGGATAGGATCGCTGCGCTGGATTCGAGGTGAAATCTATCGTAAACCCCTGAACAGTGCGCAATATCCACAGATCTGTCGTTAGCGAGCGCCACTGCTTTAAATGTAGAGACAAACGACCCCCTACCGGAACCATAGAGTGATGAATCAACATGTTCCTTACCTGGGGATGGGAAATGTCTGTATCCTCGACCTCCTCTGAAGCTTCTAAATCCCCTGCTGCGCCAGGGACGGGAACGAGAGGGGTAAAACTGGGACACTCTCGTGTCTGTCTGGGGATTGCCATAGTTGAAGGAGCCTGTGAATGGGCGGGATATACCTGCCCTTGCCCGGCCGGTAGCGCGGCCCCTGCCCCTACCGGCCCGTGCAAAAACCCCCGCAGTGAAGACCTTTTTGATAGAGGTCGTGACCTTTTCCATGGTAGTGAAAGCGCCAGTGTACTCTGACATATCTTTTAGGAAACCAGGGCCGAATAGATTACCTTGGGCTTTGGCTCCTAACTCATTATCAACAACGAATACGTAACTGGCGGCGCGATGCCAATCGCTGCAGGATCTTATGGTGGTTCTCTTTGGTAGTGCCGTCCGCATATATGAAAAACAGTGGAAAATACAATAGTGCAGACGGAATTACAATTATCTGTCAAGGTACGTATTATAATATTCCCACTCACAAAGGAAGAGCCCCAACACTGGCTCTGAGCGGGTCAGCACATTTGGTCATTTGATCTTGTTCTGAAGGAGGCGACCTACAACCCTCAGGAATGGTGATCCGCTTCCAATGCCAGTGCATGAAGAAACATGTGAAAAGAAGAAAAGAGACTCCCTTGCGTAGATCCGTTGGAAGCACAATCAGAGTACCTATAAAGGGATTACACTCACATGTGACGGAGCTTAAAGCCAAGCTCTGGGATCAGACGCCTTTGGACTTGTTTTAGGTAAAGCCCATGGAAAACCTCTTTAGTCAGCAACACACCAGGGATTGATGAAAATTACCAAAAATTTATTTTAACATAAAAACAAATAAAAAGAAGTAAAAAGATAAATCTGGCTCAGCCAGTATACCCAGACGCGTTTCGCCACATAACGTGGCTTCCTCAGTCGGTTTACAGGTAACAATGCGAATGACAATTTATATTCTCTCAATTACAGTTTCAATTGTCCCCAGGTGTAATTTGCTGAACAGGCGTGCGATCCACGCCTCGAATCGATGCAATGCGAATGTCCTCCGCGGATCCGCCATCTTGCGCATGCGTATTTACAACATTTGCGTTCCAGGGTGGGCATCCGCCATCTTGCGCATGCGTGTTGTTAATTCTCCCCTTCCGATCGGCGTATCGTATCCCGAATTACCTCTTCTACTTTTCAATGGACGAAAAGGCGGGCTTACGGCTAAGATATTACTGGGGCTAGATGACCACATCCCCAAAGGCTCTGTCTGGCACCATTCGTATATATAGAATCGAAGGATTCTGAAAATCCAAGGCTCTGACATCGCCTATGCGTTTACAGGAAATGAGACAGAGGAGGGCCAATAGCTTGGCCGAAAGCTGTCTCAAGGATAGTCTCACTAGATGGCCATGCCATTAAGACATTGAGCAATAGTGCGACATCCCAGGTCTCCGAGTACCGAGGGCTCGAACACCTAATGCCTCTCAGCAAACGACAGACCAAGCGATACTTGCCCACCAGGACCCCTTGGAAACCCTCATGGTAGACCGACATGGCCAATCTATAAACGTTAAGAGTCCTATACGCTCGACCCTCGTCAAAACATTGACAAGAAATTCAGGATGAAATGTAGAGGGGCTCGAAAGGGATCTTGATCCCATGACACACACCAACCAGACCACTGGGCCCGGGCCGAGTCGGAGCAAGACGAAGTGTCCGGGGCCCATGCTGCCCGTAGGAGCGTTCTAGCTCGGTTCGAAACCCCTTGGTCTCCCTCGGTGACCCGAGACCAAGGAGGCTAGGACCGCAGGTTCCTTGCGACAACAGTGGATGAGGCTGCCCTTGTCCGTCCACCAAAAGATCCGGGAGTAACCCATGGGACATCCAGTAGAAGTTCCAGGAACATGGGGAAACCAAAGTTGGTTGGGCCAGAATGGAGCCACGATCACCAACTTTGCCTCCTGAATCCAGACTTGGTGCAACGTCCGAGATAGTTGAAACGGAGGAAATGCATAATGCCGAGGACCCATCCAGTTCTGCAGAAAGGCATCTGTGGCCAGAGCCATGGGATCCGGATGCCAGCTGTAGAAGTGGGGTAGCCTGGTGTTGAGACGGGAGGTGAAGAGGTCAACATGAAATGGACCCCACAATGCCTTCACGCCGGCAAAGACCAATAAGTGCAAACGCCAGTCCTCTGTGTCTTGAACTCCAATCTGCTAGAAGGTTTGACACACCTGGAATGAATCGGGCCTGGACCATGATCCCTCTCGGGAAGCACCATTCCCAAAATCGCGTGGCCATGGCGGTCAGAAGAGAGGAGCGAGGGGGGCCTCCCCCAGAGCATTTATGTATCTTACCGCTGGAAAGTTGACCATCCGAAGAACGGACAACTGACCCGCTGGTTTAAGGAAACTCTAAGGCGAAGAGACCCGCCAACAACTCCAGCCCGTTGATATGGAAACGCACCTCTTGGGTGGACCACGGACCCCCTGTCATCAAATTCCTGTATTGGGCTCCCCAACCTGATAGACAAGCATCCAAATCTATTGTCACAGGGGAGGAATCGTAATGGACCTGCTGTTGCAGGATCGGAAGTTCCCTATCCACCACCTCAGATACTCTCTCGCTCCCTCAGTTGAACCTGATCCGAGTAATCAAGGCCCCTCCAAAGGAAAATGGCCGTCAGGCGTTGGAGGGCCCGATTAATGGAGAGGTGCTGGGTGCACCGCCAATTTCGTAGCCGCCAAGAGCCCTATTACGTGTGAGAGTTTTCGCAAGGTCGGGGAGACGTTGGCGAGAAGTGCACGTGTCTCTTTCAGAATGACTTTGTATTTGTGGTCTGGCAGAACCACAGACATCTGAACTGGATGAACCATCAGACCCAGAAATTCCAACGAACAAACTGGCTAATGAATTGTTTTCTCCGCGTTCACCAGAAACCCTAGCTCTTGTACAAGAGTTATCATCTGTAGGACCTGGGTTTTCAGAATTTGCGTGGATTCCGACATCAGAAGGATGGCGTCCAAATAGATGAGATGTACACCCTGGGCTCTGAGCTGGCTCACCACCGGTTTCAACAGCTTGGTGAAACACCAAGGAGCCGACGCCTCCGAATGGGAGGCAACGAAAACCCATCTGTCGGTGTCTCATTGAAACAGAGGAACTTCCTGGATTCCTCTGCCAGATAGGTACCACCAGATAGGCGTCCTTCAAGTCTACATTTGCTAACCAATCTCTGTGCCAAAGGACATCTTTCAATAAGTGTAGGCTCTCCATCTGGAAATGGTTGTAATTGACCGACAGGTTTAGATCTTTCAAATTGAGGACAGGCCGGCTTCCCCTGCCCTTCTTGGTTACCAGAAACAGATTGCCCAGGAACTCTGCGTCTTTCTGGGCAGACCGTTCTACTCTATGGCCCCTTTCCTCAAAAGGTCGGCAATCTCCATCTTCCACCAACGCTCTCTGCCGCCGAGAAACTCAACGGAGGAGGAAGGGAAAGTTGAACGGGAGTAGATACGAAGTCTATGTGAAAACCTTGCACTGTGTTAGTACCCAGACATCTGATGTGACTTCCCGCCAACGTGGTAGATAAACAACCCCCCCCCCACTTGAACATCCCAGTGATGAATTAACGTTTGTTGTACCTTGATACTTGTATCTGAAATTCCATCCTCCATGACCTCAGAAACCTCTGGCATGCCAGGGTCGTGAACGAGAGGGGTAGAAGTTGGCCACTCTGGTCTCCGATTGTGAGGTGTCATTCGCCACGGAGCCTGTAAATTGGCAGGAGATGGCCGCCATTCCGTGGCCGGCAGCACGACCCCTGACCCTGCTGACCGTGCAAAAACTCCAGCTGTGAACACCTTAATAGAGGTTGTAACTTTTTCCATTGTTGCAAACGCCCCTATATATTCGGACATGTCTCATAAAAATCCTGGGCCAAACAGCCATCCTTGGGCTTTAGCACCTACTTCGTTGTCCGCTACTGCCGCCAGATGCGGATCCATTTTTAACAAAATACATTTGCGACGCTCTGTCGCCAGTGCCGTGTTAGTATTGCCCACAAAACTAATCGTCTTTGAACCCAATTCATTACGTCAAAAGGATCGAGCGTAGCGTCTGCCAAATTTAGCCTGTTCAGCTACATCTAGGAGTTTGGCTAGTGGCCAACCACATCTAAAAGCTTGTCTTGACAGTTTTTAAATGCTAAGTCTATGCCCCTATTGTGGGACCAACCTTTATTCTCAACAAACTTTATACATTTTTTTATCCACATCAGGGGTCAAGCACGTTTTCACTACGGCAGTAGGTCGAGGACACTCCGCTCTCATTCTGTTCCTGGTAGCCTTGTCGAGAGGTTTACGCACTCGCGCATCAATCCAAGCTTCCATATGTGGGGTGAGAGTCAATTCTGTGGAGCGAGGATGAGACAGGTCCTCCGGGGTGAATGTGGGATTCCCCATTGGATCATAAATGGGTCCAGATTTATCAGACTTTTGATGGGGAATAAGTGGCATATCCGTAAATTCCTCATCCGAGGCATAGACTTCTAAGGAGTCTTCTCTATTTTCCTCTCCTGGTAAGGGGGGGATTATCTTGTCCGCTGGACGTGGAAGGCTGGTCGTGTGACTGGGAAGAATCATAGCGTTTAACCCGCTTTGCAGATTCACACTCCACGTGGTGAGTTTTTTTGAGTGCGCTTTTTTGGTGTGTGCCCTCGGCATTGACTCCCCGGGCAGTGATGCGGGGATGCCAGCCCCTCCAGCCCTGCGCATATCTTTATTCATGGGCTGTTTCCCCGTGGTTAGGGGAGAATCAGAGGGCCTCACCTCAGTGAGATAATTGCCCAAATCATTACCTGGCTGAACCGGGGCAGAATCCGTTTTAGCCTCTGGCGTCCCTGAGGGATTGGGAAAAGAAATATGAGGGAGCTGAAACAGCTTTAAAAACAGCATTTTCAATTGAGGCCTGAATGTGGGGTTCAAAATTTTTGGGAGGAATGGGGTAGAAGGGTCAGTGGCTCTAGAGCCAGACGGGGTACCAGCCTTATCATGGGTGCCCTCCATAGGAGTGGAGTTGTCCTCCGATTCATAGTCTCTGTCGGGAGAGGAATCGTAGAGGCCAAACGAGGAGCTGTCTTCGACCGCAGCATTTTCTTTCCAGCGTGAGGAGACACTAAACTGCCGGCGGAACAAAGCGCGAGTGCACCCTGCCCCTAGCAACGGCTGCAGCCGCAAGGAGAGAAACCGCTGAAAAATAAAGATTATAAACGCAAAATTACTAACGTCACAATCTCCCTGTGCAGAGAGAGTCACCCCAAACGTCCAAGTACCACTCCGGTCGCCTCAGTTATAGCTGGACAACTGGAAAACAAACCAAATAACGGAGAAATAAAGCTTTTACTTTATCTTTCTCCAGCAGCAAGTAAAGAGGGAGAAAAGGCGGAAACGTGGATATACTTACAGATTTGCAGAGCACTCGGCTGTCTCACTGGCAAAGGGGGGTTAGCCTACTCCATTGCTAGCAATGATGTCCGTCCATCGTATTCGATGAGGACCTTGACATCTAGCAGGTTGTGGGTTGTCCACGGTGTGTCCGCAGATGGCTGATGAGGCCTATTTGAGCACGAAATGTTCTGCCACATGTCGAGCAGACATGTGTGGGTACCCCTTTTGCAACATTTGCAGTTCTGGCTTTGCGAAGTGCTCGCTTCTCTTGTGCTATGGTTGCTCTTCTGTCCTCAAATATCTGGCAGCCTTAGAGGATCAGCGTGCGTCATGTCGATCGATCTTGTGCCAAGATTTCCCAGGAGGTGATATCAATATCCATGGACTTGAAGGAGGCTTTCAGTGTATCTTTGTATCGCTTCCTTTGTCCCCCGTGCGACCGCTTTCCTTGAGACAGCTCACCGTAGAGGAGCTGTTTAGGGATGCGATGATCGGGCATCCTTGCAACATGACCTGCCCAGCGTGTCTGGGCTTTCATCAGCAGGGTGTAAACTGATGGCAGGCCTACTCTGGAAAGGACTTCTGTGTCTGGCACCTTATCCTGCCACCGGATCCTAAGAAGTCTGCGGAGGCATGTCATGTGGAAGCGATTCAGTTGCCTAGCATGTGTCCTGTATACAGTCCAAGTCTCCCTGGCATACATCAGGGTAGTTAACACTACTGCTCGGTAGACTTTGAGCTTTGTGTCAAGACTTATTCCACGGCGGTCCCATACGTTGGTCAATAGTCTGCCAAATGCAAAGCTTGCCTTGGCTACTCTGCAGTTGACCTCAATGTCAATTGTCACTGCGTGGCAAAGGGTGCTGTCTAGGTAAGTAAATTGGTCCACTGTTTGCAGCTTTTGTCCCTTCACTGTGATGGTGGGCTCTTGATGTTGGGCTTTCGGAGCTGGCTGATGCATCACCTCGGTCGTCTTTGTGTTAATAAGGAGGCCAAAGTTGTTGCATGCTGCTGAGAATTTCTCCACACTGGCTTGCATTTCCTGCTCTGATCCAGCATTCAGGGCACAGTCCTCAGCAAAAAGGAGGTCTTGTAGCACAGTCTCCTTTACCTTGGTGACAGCCTGGAGTCTACGCAGGTTGAACAGCTTCCCATTGGTCCTGTATGTCAGGCTAACTGCCAAGGAAGTTTTCTGGAAGGCTTCTGATAGCATAGCTGAAAACATTATGCTAAACAGAGTCGGTGCCAACACACAGCCTTGCTTGACGCCGGTTGTGACGGGAAAGGCCTCTGAAGCTTCTCCATCGTCCAGTACACAAGCCGTCATGGAACTGACATACCATTAAGATGAATTATCAGGGCACCCAAACTTCGACATGATGCGCCACAGACCTTCGCGACTGACGAGGTCAAAAGCTTTGAGATCTACAAAGGTGGTATACAATTCACGATTCTCCTTGATTCCAGAAAGACTGGAACAGCAGAGTGAGTTTGTCGACAAGCACTTTACCACCATCCTTGTAGACTTCCGCTGGAATCGCATCAGATCCTGGGACCTTGCCACTGGACAGCTGGCTGATGGCCTGTTGGGTTTCAGTATTTGTTGGTGGGGCGTCCAGGCTGTGGTTGATATCCACCTGAGGCATTCTGTCGATTGCCTCGTTGTTAATGGAAGATGACCGGTTCAGTACAAGTTGGAAGTGTTCAGCCCACCGCTGCAGGATCCGAGTCTTCTCAGTAATGAGAGTTACGCCATCTAAGTCTAACAGAGGGAAGCTCCCTGATGGTTGAGGTCCGTACTAGGATCTGAGGGCTTCGTAGAACTGTTTGGCATCGTTTCTAGCAGCAAATTTCTGAATTTCATCTGATTTGGCACTCAGCCAAGAGTCCTGCATCTTACGAAACTTGCTCTGTACGGTCCTGCGAGTGTTGAAGGCATTTTTCTTGGCTATTGATGACGGGTCGTTATGATAAGCACGATGAAGGCAGTGCTTCTCCGCAAGTAGGGCCTTGATCTCATCATCATTTTCGTCAAACCAGTCCTGCCGTTTCCTGTGTGAGGGTCCAAGAACCTTTAGTGCAGAAGAGTGCACAATATCCCGGAAACTTTCCCAATCCTTCTCAGCATTTCCTCCTAATTGCAGCTCTGAGAGTTGGTTGTCAAGATCTTCTGCTAGTGAGGTTGCTGTATTGGGGTTCCTCCGTTTACTGATGTGAATCCATTTCATCACAGCTTTGTTTCCCGGTGGACGTCTCTTCGGCTTGATGTAAAAGCTTAATTTGGAGATAATAAGTCTATGGTCAGTCCAACAGTCGGCACTCGGCATGGCCTTGGTCACCCTTACATCCTGTCTGTCTTTCCTCTGCACGATGACATAGTCAATAAGATGCCAGTGCTTCGAACGTGGATGCATCCAGGACGTCTTTTTGCGATTGGGCAGGCGAAAGATGGTATTGGTGATGGTTAGATCATGGACTGCACATGTCTTTAGTAGTAATAGACCATTGCTATTACATTTGCCAATTCCATTTTTTCCAATGGCGCCATCCCAGGCAGAGTGATCAGATCCTACTCTCGCGTTGAAATCGCCAAGTAGAATCAGCCTGTCAGTGCGCTTCACGGATGAAAGTAGGGCATTGAGATCTTCATAAAACTTGTCTTTTACTTCATCCGGATTCGTCATTGTGGGTGCGTAGGCGCTGATCAGTGTGGCTTGTTTTCCTCTCGGTAGTGGGAGATGCAGTGTCATGAGTCGGTCGTTCACACCCTTGGGAAGACTGGCAAGTGTGCGGACAAGGTGATTCTTAACCGCAAAGCCAACTCCAGATGTACGGTGTTAATTACTGCTGCGACCACACCAGAAGAATGTATAACCGCCTCCTATTTCTGTGAGCTGACCTTCGTTAGCTAGACGAGTTTCACACAGTGCCGCGACATCAATGTTAAATCGTGCGAGCTCTCTGGCGACCAAGGCTGTTTCTTCTTTCTGGTCGATCTGCTGAGGGGTTGTCTTGAAGCGTGCGTACGTTCCATGTGCCGATGGTGAGTGGTATCATCTATGTTTACTTTTTAATTTTGTTATTCGACCGCATAAAATTGGGATCCCCTCCAGCCGCGGTAAACTGGCCAGGGTTCTGTGAAGCAACAATGTTTAGGGCACCTTTTCTAGCCCCTTCCTCTGGATACGGAGGTGAGCAGTGTGGTCCTAAAAAGGGCTGCTCAATCACTCAGGTAGACGCTGAATCCTGCTGTTGCTTCAGTCACCAAGAAAACGACCATTAGACCTGAGCCGCCTGTGTGCAGGTCCGCGGCTACAGCTCCCAGTGTATCCACACCTGCTGCTTCGTCGCTCGCCCATCGCCACAGGACTTTGAAGTTGGGGGGGTGAGAGGAGATGTCAAAACTTGCGCGTGAATTGGATTAAAGTGAGGGAGAGGTGCGCATAGTCAGCCTCACTTTATCTTCCCAGATTCCATCTTGCTCCAATGGCAGGACAATAGCCGAGACAGTTGGAGATGGGCTGGGCGCAGTGGTTGACCGGAGTGCCTTTCGTGTCTTGCCATGGTCTTAGCGTACCACATCACTTGTGCATGCTACAGCTACTAGGCGCCACAGGTGAGAGCTGAGCGACAGGTGGGGACCAAAGGTGAACGAGCGGTCCTAAAAGGACACGACCAGCCCTACACCAGAGGTGCTACCCCTCCCTGTACACCCCATACACTAGCAATATGTATTGTTTAAATGTCTGGGGGTTTTTTCGACATTTTTGTTTGCTGCTGTATTAAAAGCAAGAAAAGAGATTGCAATAGGAGCCTCTGAGACCTTGTATTAAAATTACAGCAACACCTCGTATGTGCTGCATAATGCCTGTGTATGGCAATTACAGCAACACCTTGTATCTGTATGTGCCGCATAATGCTTGTGTATGGCAATTACAGCAACACCTTGTATCTGTATGTGCCGCATAATGCCTGTGTATGGCAATTACAGCAACACCTTGTATCTGTATGTGCCGCATAATGCCTGTGTATGGTAATTACAGCAACACCTTGTATCTGTATGTGCTGCATAATGCCTGTGTATGACAATTACAGAAACACCTTGTATCTGTATGTGCTGCATAATGCCTGTGTATGACAATTACAGAAACACATTGTATCTGTATGTGCTGCATAATGCCTGCGTATGGCAATTACAGCAACACCTTGTATCTGTATGTGCTGCATAATGCCTGTGTGTGGCAATTACAGCATCACCTTGTATCTGTATGTGCCGCATAATGCCTGTGTATGGCAATTACAGCAACACCTTGTATCTATACTATACAGGGATTTCCACTCATAACCCCCTGAATCTCATCCCTGCACAGCAGCGAGTGACCCCACAGCTCTCCCTGTATTCTGCCCTCTTCATGGCTGCTGCAGTAAAGCTTGTTGATCCATTCAGCAAACACTGATAGGCCCCATTCATCAATTAGCCTGAAGATTAATCTGTGATACAGGGGGTCCTGCTCCCTTTCCTGCAGGTAACCCAAAGTACTACAGACTTTTGAAACTCTGCAGATGTTGAGACGCACGTCTGAGTCTGGTGCTTTATAAATCATGAAGACTTTTGCAATGAGAGGTCGGGTCAGATGCCCGAGGGAGCCGTGCGATGAAGAGCTGACATGTTGCTCTATGCTAGCAATATATGGCATTGCATGTATCCCTCAAGCGCTGACATTGTTTCGACTTCTTCTCATGGAGGTTTGTCACTCCTGCAGATTTCTAGGTCGCCCACCCTAATTTGTTGGTGTATGTACGTCCTGCTGGTCTCCGCTGTGATATTTACTTGGAACAGGAAGACTTTGCAGCAAAATCTCATTGTGGGTTTATATAATCAAAGTGGGACGTGTTGGAATGTTTCTGCGTCGCTGCTACCGGGGGGGGGGGGGGTGCAACATAATATCCAAAGTGACATGTCCTCAGGGCGTCCATCAGTAAACTGACGGATCTGGTGCAAATGCTGCAGACTTAGAAAGGCAAGTGTCGCCCTCCTCCTCCTCTATTCCTTTTTATTCTAATTTTAAGTAATCGGGTGCTGTACCCACTCGGTGGGCGCGGGGGCACAGACCTGGCACCCAAAATGCAGTAGAGCTATGGCTACCATGATGTCGAGCCAACCTAATGGCTTACACAATATCACGTGGAGCTGTAGATCTACTATAGCTTGGAGTCTACCTAAGAGGATGGACGGCTGTTTGGGCTTGATGTCCTGCAGGTGGGGTTTTTCATTTTAAACATGTTTTTGTTCCAGGTCTGGAGCCCGAGATCCAGAGACTCATCGCCAAGCACAAGCAGGAGATCCGGAAGCTGAAAGCTCTTCATGAGGCTGAGCTCCTGCAGTCTGACGAGCGGGCAGCCCAGCGTTACGTGCGCCAAGCTGAGGAACTCCGCCAGAACCTTGACCAAGAGAAGGAAGACCTGGCCCAGAGAGAGCGGGAACTAGCAAAACAGCGGTGAGGGTGTGATGATTGCTCCACACGGACCAGGCACTCTTATAAAGGGGATTTAAAAACCTCAGTCCTTCACGCCACCCGTTACCCACCAAGCCTCGTTCCTTCAGATAGAATGGTGGCCTTGGGTTGAATCATGAGTCTTGGGATATTCAGAAATGCTGTCAGTGACTCCTCTTTGTTGCAGGTATGAAAGGCAGCTTGTGCAGGAAGAGCAGTCTCTGCAGGAGCAGCGCAGGCGCCTGTACAGCGAGGTGGCGGAGGAGAAGGAGCGGCTGAGCCAGCAGGTGGCCAGGTGAGACCCTGTGGTCCGGTGACACTTTGCTGCACACTACATGCTTATTATTTTGTGCAGAGCTGTAAGATGTCACTGTGTTACCTGTGATTACGCTCAGTGCCCTGAAATATATAGCATTTAATGTTTGTATATTCTGCAAACCTGCGCGGTCGCTGCAAGCTTATACCTGTTTGCAAACGCAGCGGATCAGCGAGTCTTACCTGAGAATCGTTTTGTTTTTTCTTGCAGGCAGCGAGCTGAGCTGGATGAGCTGAGGAGGCAGCTGGAAGACAACTGCTCGCTAACCACCCGCGTGCTGAAAGAGGAGTATGAGAAGGGCAAAGAGGAGCAAGAGCGGCGGCACCAGGTCACTGCATGCACAGCGCGAGCCGGGGGGGGGGGCACAGGTTTTTGCTTTCAATTTAAATTGGAGCAGTAAAGGGCAGGTTTTAATATGAATAATAACCTATCGCTTATTTTACATGCGAGCTCCAGGTGTTACATTATGCTCTATGCGTTGGTCCCTTTTGTTAGAGATGTACAGTCCGGTCCATATATATTTGGACACAGGCAGTTTTCATACTTTTGGCTCTTTTTTGCCACCAGAATAAAATTAAAAGGAAACAATCCAAATGAATTGGAAGCGCAGACTTTCAGCTTTAATTCAAGGGGTTAAACGAAGTACCAAAAATTTTAGGAACTGCAGCCATTTTTATAGTCTCCCCCTCCCCATTTTCAGGGGCTCAAATGTAATTGGACAAATGAATATAATCATAAAATTTTAATTATTTTGTTGACTCCTTTACTGGCTTTAACGTCTGTCTGAAGTCTGGAACCCATGGACATTACCAGAGACTTTATTTCCTCCTTTCTGATGCTTTATCTGCAGCGTCTTCCGTTGTTTGTGGCTCTTTCTACTTTTTTTTTAGTTTTGCCTTCAAGTGAAATGTTGCTGTTGGGTTGATCAGTCTATTGCACAATATTCCACTTGTTTTCCTTCAGAATCTCCTGGGTTGTGTTTGCCGTGTGTTTTGGATCATTGTCCATCTGTCCTGTGAAGCGCTGTCCAATCAACTTTGCATTTGGCTGAACGTAGATCTCTAAACACTGAATTCATCCGGCTGCCTCTGTCACATCAATGACCCAGTGTCACTGGAAGCCAAGCATGCCCATGCCATCACACTGCCTCCACCATGTTTTCCAGATGATGTTGTGTGCTTTGGATCATGAGCTGTTCCAGGCCTTCTCTACACATGGTATTCTTCCCGTCATCCTGGTACAGATTAATCTTTGTTTCAACCGTCCAGAGAATGCTTTCACAGAACTTTTTTTTTTTGTCTAATCTGGCTTTTCTATCCATGTTTATGAATGGTTTGCAGCACCTTGTGGTGAAGACTATGTTTGTTCTTGTGAAGTCTTCTCTTGATTGTTGACTTTGACCATGATACGCCCACCTCCCGGAGAGTGTCCTGCACGTGTCTGGATGGTGTGAATGGGTTTTTCTTTACCATAGAGAGGATCCTGTGATCATCCACCACTGTTGTCTCCCATGGTCGTCCAGGCCTTTGTATGTTGCTGAGCTCACCAGGTCGTTCTTCACTCCTCAGAATGTATAAACTGCTTTTGGCCGCTGCTAATGTTGCCGCTATCTCTCTGGATTTGTTTTTGACGCGTTACAGTGGTCGGTTTCTCTTGCATGGACGGCTCCTCTGACCTCATGATGGAGCTTCACAGCAATAGATTCCACATACAAAAACCGCACCTAGGATCAACTCCAGACCCTTTTATAGAACAATAGCTTGAATGTTTTGATAAATACCAGAGAAAACTAAAATTGTGCCGTGTCCAAATATATATGGACTGAGATCACGTTGGAGCAGCGCTCTTTATCTGGAGGCGCCTGCGCTAAAATATTCCAATGGAAGAGAATGGCTACAAATTCAGGAATGGCTGAAATTTCTGAAAATGATTTTTCTTCAGTCAAAACTTATTTTAATTCCACCAAACTGGCAGTGAAATGGTGCTGGTATGGCGCCGTGTGACCTGGGGAATAATTGTGCACGAATCACTGTAAAATGACTTTTCCCTAGTGTCCGAATATTAGGAATTTAATACAGTTACGCTGACTTTATTGCTGCTCACCATTAATACACCCGACCTTCTGGCCGCTGCGGGAAATGCAATTGCTGTGCGTGACAAAGATTGGCCATGACATGGTTAAAGAGCCATATTGCCGGTGTGTGTCAATGAGGTTTGCGTTTAATTCCAGGCAGAGATAAAGGCTGTTAAGGAGCGGCTGGAGATCGAGAAGCAGGCGTGGGAACAGAATTACATGAAGAAAGAGGTGAGGCGCGCACAGTCTCGCTGCATCATGAAAGCTTTTATGTGGCTGCCACTTTCCGGCTGGGTTATTTGATGTTGACTTTTGTATTTAACCCCTTCATTTCAAACACTGAATACACTTGCTATTGGGGGTACCAGGTGGTGCGTCGCAGGTAAAGTCAATGTTGCTCTATAGCAGCAACGCAGAGGAATCGAGCCTATTGCTAATGTGTCTGGGCTCCGGCGCGTCTTTACATTGTGAGCCAGATTAACAGGAGTTAATGTCCGCTGGGATCGTGTCTGAGCGCGTAACGGGTCTCCAGCTGATCCTGCAGAGACCTGAGCTGGAGTAACTCCTTATGGCCAGCAGCTAAATGGGTTATTATGGTAAGGAATACACCGGGGCGATCCCCACATTACATAATGTACAATTAATCGGATTTCCATACCCCTGGGTTTATCTTTTGGTATGGTAGGGGTTAATATTTAGCATATTGTATACATGCAGACGTCTCTCGTGGAAGATGTGACCTGGGGATTTGTAATATGGAAAAGTTCCACTAAGGGGCTTTTTTTTATTTTTATATTTTTCTCCCCCCTCTGCCTAATTTGTTCCCTTGGACACCACTCCCCCCCCCCATATTGACGTGTATCTGAACGTTCCCCTCTGCAGGAAGCCTGGCTTCTCTCCCGGGAACGAGACCTAAAGGAAGAGGTGAGGAAGGGCCGAGACAAGGAAATCGAGCTGGTCATCCAGCGCCTGGAGTCTGAGATGTCAACGGCCAGAGAGGAATGTGAACGAGCCGCTGAGAGCAGGTATTGCTGGGATCGCTGTCACCCTGATTGGCCAGTTTTGCTTTGTTTCTCATTACACAATGTGATTTGGAATTTCCCCATGGAAAAGACTTGACCTGACAAACCACACAAAGTGTCATGTCCTGCATTGCTGGTGTGCCGGGCGCAATCTCTCCCCCTCAGGCGCTATATACACAGCTTTATTCTCATGGTAAACCTGCAGATATTTGCTTTATTTAAGGTCTATGTGACGGGCTGCGCTCTTACCACACTTTCAGATTGTCCTCTTCAGGGTTTGACATTAGTGTCTTTTTAAAATGTGTTCATTCTGATTGGCCCGTGTCAGCGTTTTGTATTGATTTTGTCATTAAGTTCTTCTGCTTTTTAGAGGGTGGCGTCTCACGTGTTCCATGTCACCTGGGTGGCTTTATTTCAGGTGACACATTGTACATACTTTGGTTTTATTGGGCCGTGGCATCAGATTGTCAGTCGCCGCTGTCCTTTGAGTGGTTTTGTGGCCATGAGATGCCGGAGCTGCTTGTGTAGAATCGGAGCCGTGGTGCAGCGCGCTTTCCCTGATAGCTATGGATTAATATTGAGACGTGCTGGTGTTTGTAGTCTATGGATAACCCTGTGTGTATTTGTCACGGAACCCCATGCTCAGACTGGACTATACTAAAACCTCGCTCATCCGCTATTCCCCCTCATTTAAGCTATTGGTCTGTTTTAATGTTAAAAGTGGTGTTTTTGTGACTTCTCCCATCAGAACATAATCCAAATGACTTTAAGCCTGTCCCATGACACCAGGGGAAGCCCAACCAATCCCATTCCAGAACCGCAAGGCATTCACTTAAATGGAAACAGCTGCAGAATCGTTAATCCCCGGTGCCACGAAAACCCTTGGCCCCAGCAGGGCACTCATTTTGGGGTTAGGGTCCCGCTCATGGGAGCTGCAGTTGGGGATTTTTCAGGAGGGAGCTCCATCGGGAACCCACACTTCTGAGCCTTGCTTGGCCCCATGGGTTCACAAAGCAGCAGCCATGCGGCATCACCTGGGGTAACCTTCACACGCTGCCGCTCTGGCCCCTGCTTGCGGATCTGAGCGCTTTTTGGCCTGACACCATAGGGGCATGAGCTATCAAACGGTACCCCTGAATTGCCGCTGCTCCCCCTTGAAATCCCCCCAAACAAGGACCCTTGCTCTGTAGGACTGCAGTTATTTATACGGCACCACCAAATTCTAGCGCTGTACAATGGGAAAGACAGAATAACCAATATAGAACAGTATCAGAGGCCCCTGCTCAAGAGCTTACACAAAGAGGACCTGATGGAAACCAGGGTAAACGGCGGTGCCGGGAGGGCTGGGATATCTGATTCTGTACCAAATAAAAAGGGGCTGAAACGGCCAAGAGTCATGACAGCCGAGGGAAAATCTTTGACCTGGGCTCTCGTAACAGTATTGGTGTCGGAGTGGCTGCTGGTCCTACGGGGTAGTATTAGGAGTTTTCGTTCTCTGCAGATTCCTTTCAGGGTGTGAAGGCGGCACGCGGGGCTGGTGAGAGGCTAAATGACGCTGGACAAGGAAACGCTAGAGTGATGTTGGTGTACAGGTTGTGCTAGGCCTCAGATGCTGTCACTGATTCTCCATATCTGTAGAAGCCATGGGGCCGGCTTGCCACAGGCTCCTAGAATCCTGGCTCGGTGTTGCATTTTCACCTTGGCTCCTGAATCTGTCAGGCTGTGTTTAGATTGTAAGCTCTGTGGTGCAGGGCTGGATGCTCTTATTTCTGAGTTTGTGTGAACATGGGACTGTTATAAATGATGGACTGTTGCTGTATGTTGTGATTGCAGCCTTGATCTCCTTTATGAATTGTAGGATTAAGAGGGTGAGGGACAAGTGTGAGTCTGAGCTGCGGGATTTGGAGAGGTCGGAGCAGAAGCTGCAGGAGAGATGCAACCAGCTGAAGGAGCGGGTGATGGAGCTGGAGGGGGAGCAGATCCGACTTCAGGGACTCCTGAAACAAAGGGAACAGGAGGTGGAGGACATCCAGAAGGTGGGTGGCTCGTACAGGGAGTAGGTACAGTGCGAGGACGGTCCAGATTTGATATAAATGTCTCCTTCAGATCACAGAGCGGCTTAACCAGGAGAGGAAAAGCCTATCTGACGTCATTCGGCAGGAGTTTGCAGAGAGGCTGGTGCTGATTGAGGATGAGAACAGACGCTTAAAAATCGAGTCATCAGAGTCGCAAGCGAGACATCGCCTGGAGCTTGAGCGGATCAGCCGTGAGAAGGAGGAGGAGCTGGAGGAGGTGCACAAGAGGTCAGTGCTTTATTCACTAACACAGGGTGTGAAGGTTGCATTGGACACATCCTGCACACATTGTACAGTTGGCTTTCGTTGTCAGATTGCACATGTTGGTGGAAAGCTGTGGGTCATTTACTGAAGGCCTTGGAAATATCAGGTCAAAATCAAAGCTGTTGTAAAGCCACAGGTTTTGGCCTAAAATGTCCTTCATTCTTGGGTTACTGGCTGATTCAGAGGCCCCCCAGTGTAATGGTCTTGAACATGTTAAATTTAATGAGCATGTGTAGGTACCTATAGATCCATGATGTAGCTCCTTGTGTTGTCCACCATGTCTGCTTTTCTTGCTGGAAACTGTCCAAATGGAAATGTCACAGGAACCAGAAGAACCATCCTTTACAGAGCTGTGGAAGAACCAAGAATGGTAAAGTGTTTCCTGACCTCGGCATCAGGGAGGGAAGAGGTGGCCAATACTTAGTCCTTTTATTAGCGCTCGAATGTCCTCCATCCTTAGGAGAAATCTGTAACTATAAGGACTCCTTCTTTTGCAGAATGGACAATATTTCTCTGTCGGGTTCATGAATGCATGGAGGTGCCGCAGTCCACTTGTCTGACTTTTGGGAGTGGTGCTTTTCAGAAGGAGATTGGTATCTATTCTGGGTGTCTGGTGCTGGACACATGGACGAGTCTTGTGATTGGTAACGTTTGGAGGATGCTCTCTGGGTCCCTTTTTGGATAGCAGACAGGTGTTCAGCCTGGAACGAGTTGTTACAACTGGTTTCCTGATCCCGCCCATGGACTTGGTGATGTGTACGTGTGTCTTCTTTCCGGGTGTACGTGTCTGTTTCCTCCGCTGTTTGACGTTACTAGTGGCTATCATGAGGTTGCTCTTGGTGGATGTCCTTGGTGCACTCGCATCCATTGTCTCTTGGCTTTACTGGTTTTGGGTTTTCAAGGGGTGTGTTTAGGTGAATCTCCTGGTGTGGAGTTTCTTGGACTTCAGTTTTGATCGATGCTTTGTTGTGAGCTTTAGGATGTTGGGGTTTTATTTAGGTAGGTGTGTGTGTGTGTGTGTGTTTTCTCCCGGCTCATCAGATGTATTAACCCCTGAATGACCAATGACGTAAATAAATATGTTGACTTTAAAGACTGTTGGTCTGTAAGGGGTTAAGATGCTGTCTCTTATCCAGGTTTCCCTGTGCAACTTGCCCCCAATCCTGTTTTATTTTTGTATCATTGTCCTCAGGTTGGGGGGGGGGGGCTTTCTCCTTTCACTGTGTTTTAAATGGTGTTCCGCACTCTGTGCAGAGCTATGTCTTTGTTTTATGGTGGTTCAGATGTTAAGGGTTTGCTGGTCCATAGAGGAGGTTTGAAATTTATAAAATTTTCCTAAGTATGAAGGGAAGTTTGAATTGTAATAATAAAGACTCAGAGGCGAGTATTGCGTCTCTTTCCTTTATATTTATTAAAATAGCAACAAGGATTTTAACATTTAAACTGAAAAATGCATGTAAACATCCTTAAGAAAAAACACAAGCTCCAGTCTAGACACTCCCACATCTTTCTAGTCCAATCCCTGTGTAGCTCCTCTTGATCTCTTCCCCTATTCCTCTTTCCTTGGTGTCTGCAAGCAGTCATTCAAACATCCAGTACGAACACCAGGCACAGAACCAACGGGGTCCCGAGAGGTAGGGAATGAAAATATCCAGATTGGCACGAGGTGCGCCACAGCGACATCCAGTCAGAAGGAGCTGCAGAGAAAACAGAGACACGACAAGGAATCAGTGGAAGCCGTAACCTACGGCGCTACAAGTACCCAAAACATTGGGACGACACCCCCATAATACTAAAGCGGGAGGGAGAGGCGGGCAATACTTGCCTCTGAGTCTTTATTATTACAATTCAAACTTCCCTTCATACTTAGGAAAATTTTATAATTGTAATACACCGACTCAGAGGCTCCTATTGCGATTTCAAAGCTAGTCCACCAGGGGTGCGGACCAATGAACTACCGGAGTGAAGTAGGAAGTCTTAAATGTAGACTCCCCAAATCAAACCGCAACTGCAAGTAAGACCTCCAGACGGCAAGCCACCAGCACGGCGAAGGAGGCCACAGCACTGCACCCCAAACACTGACATTTTAGCCAGGCTGCAAGATCGTGGATCCCATTGCGGTATATAGAGCGTTGAAAAAAACCATAGAGAAACGTGAGACATAAATAAAACACATTAGGTGCAGAGGATCACTTATGAAGTCCACCAATATGCTTCTTAGGTGAGATTTGAGCGTTAGCTCAGAGGAGCAGCTACTGGTCACTTAAGGTGGGACTCACTGTACTAGAGGTGTTGTGATTTCGGTAGATGAGCTGACACATCAATGGTCAATAGAGTAAACCAAAATCTGAGTTGTGTGTGTAGCACATGGGATGTAGGAAGTGAGTATACAGTAGATGACACCTAAACTCCTATTTAGATTGAGCCCCAGACATTGCCTCTTGAAGAGATCTGGTAAAATCAGTGGAGAGGGCAGAAAACCTTCCTAAAAACTGCAGAAATGAATGAAGCGGGTACACCAGGAGGTAAAGGGATAATTAGGTTTGAGGGAGTCGGGCCAGAGGTGCACTACCAGTCTAATCATAAGATTTAAGGGAGGTGCAGAGAGTCTTTATCGGTGAAATCTGAGCGGGCGGGGGGGCTGGACACGGGAAACCTTTTGGCGCGCAGCCTCCTGACAGAAACATAATGCATTGATTTGGCTCGGAAAAAGCCCGCGCTGATGAGTGCGCGCCCAACCCCCTCCCCCCTATGCGAGCGGGAGCAGCGGGTGTGAGGCCAGGTCCACCTGTAACCCTCGTGGGGGAAGGGGGGGGGGAAACAATGTCTTAAAAGACTTTGCTATAGACCTTGTAGAGGCAGGTTGATTTACCAACACCTCGAAGGGATCTGAGCCCAAAACACACAGTGCCATTACCGTGATGCCATCAGGCTTCTGCAGTGAATCACAGGGAAGGGGAGAAACTAGAGATCTGACAGCTCTCCGGGGCAGGAACATCAAAGGGTGTCCTCGTCACTTCCGTCCTCCGGTTCAGGATCTGGAGATTCACCCTCCGGTCATTCCCCAAATCCAGCTCCTGAGAGGGATTGGAGGCTCTCACCCTTTTAGGGACCTCCACCACAAGCGCCCGGCGGGAGTGGGCTCACATACCTAGATAAAAATTGGAGGATTTTTGGCCACAGGTATTGGTGCGGGGTGCCAGCCCCTCCAAACGAGTTAGCCGTGTCATTCAACTGTGTTACCCGCAGCACGTGGCAGGGGTGTATCTGGGGGCCTCACCGTGGTGAGTGAATCGCCCTGGGCAGCTTCTGCTGGTAGCGGTGACATATAGTGACTCGCAGTTATAGATAATAACAGTATAGATTTAAAAATCTGTCACCAGCACGGGGAGAGGGGGGGGCGAGCTCATTTGTGAGATTTGGTAGGTAGCAAGGTCCACAGGCAGTATTGCAGGGGTTGCCAGCCCCTCTGTGGGTATATGTGGACCCGCTCACGGAATTGCCCGGGAAAATGTTAGCTGTAAGATGTGACTTCTGCAATGGTGTCAGCCAGTATACTTAAAAACCAGCCGACATTGCGGCAACTAATTTAAATAAGGGCATCCTGATGGAGGTTTGGACAGCAGGATTAAACGGAGGCACGGATGGGGAATGTAACTGGAGAGTTAGAGTTGGAGGGGAGCAGTTACCAGGCTGTACAGAGGAGACTGATTGCTGGTTGAAGCTGTTCCCCTGAATCTAATTCTGGCTCCTGTGACAGGTTTCTGGCGCAGCATTTAGTAAGCCCGATTCAGGCAGAGTGACAGGAATGAAGCGGTAGCGCAGGAACATGTGTGGGAATCACGAGGCATGGCTGGTAGTTCCCGGCTCCGATCGCCGCTCAAGCCCCGAGTAGGGAAAAAGTATTGGACAAACTGGTCAATTAAACTAAAAAGGAGGTATGAAAAAAACCCCGCAGCTACCCGAGAAGGTAGCTGCGATGCTAAAGTAGACGAACGTTACGGTTGAAGCAGGGACATAGCGTCAGGGAGAGAAAACATTAAAAATATGTGAGAGTAAAACGCATGTGTACTTATCTGTCTGCCCAGCAACAAGGAAAGAGGAATAAGGAAGGAGATCAGGGGAAGAGATCAAGAGGAGCTACACAGCGATTGGACTAGAAAGATGTGGGAGTGTCTAGTCTGGAGCTTGTGTTTTTTCTAAAGGATGTTTACATGTATTTTCAGTTTAAATGTTAAAATCCTTGTTGCTATTTTAATAAATATAAGGAAAGAGACGCAATAGGAGCCTCTGAGTGGGTTTATTACAATTTCTGTTTAACTTGTAAATTTCCAAAGAAGCAAAAAACAGGATCAACCAGCGCTGATTAGCAAAGGTGCACCAGGGTCACCTCATTTATTGAAAGGACAGATACAACCCTTTCCTCAGTGCCCCAATAAAGTATACAGAATATCCCTTTTATATACAGGGATATTCTGTATACTTTGTATATACACAGGGATATGATGTATACTTTGTATATACACAGGGATATTCTGTATACTTTGTTGTATATACACACAGGGATATTCTGTATACTTTGTTGTATATACACACAGGGATATTCTGTATACTTTGTTGTATATACACACAGGGATATTCTGTATACTTTGTTGTATATACACACAGGGATATTCTGTATACTTTGTTGGGGCACTGAGGAAAGGGTTGTATCCCTGAAACGTCTATGTTCTTTCAATAAATGAGGTGACCCTGGTCCACCTTTGCTAAGCAGCGCAGGTTGATCCTGTTTTTTTGCTTCTTTGGTGGAGATTTGCTTCCCTGTGGATTGGGATCTCATCATTCCTGCAGCAGCTAAGTATATACCTACTATTATTGTGGGTGACAGACACCCGACCCCGGGGTTTATTTTTTTCTGTGGTCGACTAAACTTGTAAATTTGTTGCGTATTGTTCAGCTTTTGCGCTTGTAATCTTAATCTCAGCGCTGCGGAATATGCTGGCGCTTTATAAATAAAGAATAAGAATAATAATCTTAAAGGAAATAATCGGGCTCATTTCATGATTTCCATAAAGAAGACCTGGATGTGAGTAGTGTGCCCCCCCCATGCCTGACTTATTTGGGAACTTCTGCGTGTGATTTATCCTTACTGTTCTTGCTTGTTTTGCAGCTTCATAAAGGATGGTTCTTCTGGTTCCTGTGATTTTGTTTGCCATTATGGACTTAATTCTTTGCTTTGGACTCTGTCAAGAGGGAAGTGTTGGACAATGGAAGGAGTTAAAAGCAATGGATTTGGAGGGTTGAGATGTTATGTGGGGGTAAAGATTCATGTCACGGTTTATAGTTTTAACTTGTTTTTGTTTGCTTTAATAGAACAGCAACAAGTAAACAATTTTATAATGGTCTCTGAGTCATGTATTGAAAATCTCACTTTATGCCTTTGAAGTCTGAGTGGAAAGCCGGTAACCTTTAATGGGCTCATGTGTTTATTGCTCTTTGATTAATTTTCCAAATTCTCTACACCTTATCCAATACAGGATAGCTTAAACACTGAATTAAGGACTCTATCAGGAGTTTGTGACTTGACTCTTTTCAGACGTCTTGTTTATAACGGGTGAGAATAGTGGGAGATTAATTGCTCCGTGATGTAGTTTTGTAACATGTCTGTATAGAATACCAGAAATGGTTAATAATCTGTATTTAGAGGAGGGTTTCCCAAACCTGTCCTCAGGACCCTCTGCCACATATCTGAAGCACAGCACAGGTGACGTGATTTGCTGCTCAGTGATTGCAGGATTCCATCACCTTTCCCCCAAAGTGATCTGTAAAATCTGGCCTGGTTGAGGATCCCGAGGACAAGTTTGGGAAACACTGGTTTAGAGGGATGTAATGGACGGCATGTGTAAAGCTACAATAAACGATTTAGGGGCGCAGGATGTATCTAATGTTTAATACATTAATAGGGCTAATAGTAATTTGAGTGCACTTAGTACAGTGTCTCGTTCGTAACTGGCTGTTATGGTGTGTGTTTGTAGATGTTTGAGTGATCAAGGTTCCTTTAGGGCTGCTAGTTACTGGTTTCCATGGCCTCTTTTTTGAGCGCACCAACCTGTTAATGTTAACCTTTAATGCAGCTAGTTGTAACCATTTCAAGTTTGAGGTCTTGAGGCGAGTGCAGTTCAATGCGTTAGGCTGGAATTACAGAAGTCTGGACTTGGTGTTTAAGGACCAATGATGGAACTGTTCTGTCATAAATGCATTGACTTTAAAGACTTGCAGGGTTATCCAAAGAGATTCGAATTGCTTGAGAAAGGTAACCGAACGCTGAAAATCAGCGTTCGGTTACCTTTCCTGGCCATTCGGCTATCCAGAGAGCAGGCAATTCGCCAAATCCTGGCGAATTGCCTGCACATACGGTGTCTGTTCGGTCCCTGTTCGAGGGCAGTGAAATCCCCATGAAAAAGCAATGCTTCGGCTATTCAGAGAACACAAACCAGCAGTGAAAGGTTCCCCTAATGCCTGCCATTCGGTGGTTTAATTCGGCAAATTTATTCAGGAGAATCCCATAGGCTTCAATGTTAAAAATATTCCCGTTTTAATTCAATATCTAATAAACCGTTCATTATAAAATTCTGCAGCAAAAAGTCTCTTTATTTATAGATTTTTTAGGATACTTTAAGCATTTTTCTGAATTTTTTAAAAAAAAAATTAAAAGTCCGATTTTTTTTTTTTTTTTTTTTTCAGTTTGCTTATTTTTTTTTAACAGCCCTCTTTATTATCATTCCCTGGACCTCCTGTGAAAAATTTCAGACATTTTCGCTCAGTAGTTTCTTTGCAAACAGCGTTTCATTTTCCCAGATTCATACAAATGGTTTTTCTAATTTATTCACTGCCTCCTCTACGTCACAGCTGCTTCGGCTCTGTGTGATTCGGCTCCTTTTCGGCTCCTGTTCGGCTCCTCTTCGAAGGTTAATCCAGATGTTTTGCTTGTTTTCAGCGTGCATTCGGTTAGTTTTCGGTGAGTTTGCGGCAGCTTTTCCCTGCAATTCGGGGGCCCTGTGCTGTTTTGCTGAATACACCGCCAGGGTCACCTAAATGCAATCGGCAAAAGGAACCGAATTGAAGAGAACGAAAAGTCACCGAACGTGCGGTGACTTTTCGAATCTCTTTGGATAACCCTGTTGGTCTTTTGAGGGGTTATGTCTTTATGCATCTACAAAACCCTCACTAACTCAGCTCCCCACTACCTGTCCTCACTAATCACCAAATACACCCCAGCCCGCTCCCTAAGGTCAAACAGTGACCTGCGCCTAGCTTCTCCCCGCATCACCTCTTCCATGATAGACTGCAGGATTTCTCACGCGCAGCCCCCACTCTCTGGAACGCTCTCCCTCGTACTGTCAGACTTTCCCCTAACTTCTCTTCCTTCAAACGCTCCCTTAAAACGTTCCTATTTAGGGAAGCCTACCACCCAACTCACTGACGCAACCATCAATCACTCTCACCTTGCAGTCCTCTCCTCCTGTTTCCAACCCCAACCCTCCCAGATTGTGAGTTCCTACGGGAATAGGGCCCTCATCTCCTCCTGTACTGTTTGTCAAATGTTGTTCAATGTATTGTAACCCTGTCTATACTGTGCTTATTGTACAGCGCTGCGGAATATGCTGGCGCTTTATAAATAAAGAATAATAATAATAATAATCTTGAATTTATATCTCAGGGTGAAAATGGCACTGGTGAAAAAGGAAGAGGCTGTGAATAGTTTCAGGAAACAATGTGAGGTTAGTGAAAATTGAACCATGCACAAAATATATGGCAATAAACAGAGTAACCTTGAAAGAAACTAACTAGTGTAACCTTGAAAGAAACTAACTCAAGGTTACACTAGTTAGTTTCTTTCAAGGTTACACTAGTTTACACTAGTTAGTTTCTTTGAAGGTTACACTAGTTAGTTTATTTCAAGGTTACGCTAGTTAGTTTCTTTCAAGGTTACACTAGTTTACACTAGTTAGTTTCTTTGAAGGTTACACTAGTTAGTTTATTTCAAGGTTACGCTAGTTAGTTTCTTTCAAGGTTACACTAGTTTACACTAGTTAGTTTCTTTGAAGTTACACTAGTTAGTTTATTTCAAGGTTACGCTAGTTAGTTTCTTTCAAGGTTACACTAGTTTACACTAGTTAGTTTCTTTGAGGTTACACTAGTTAGTTTATTTCAAGGTTACGCTAGTTAGTTTCTTTCAAGGTTACACTAGTTACACTAGTTAGTTTTCTTGAAGGTTACACTAGTTAGTTTATTTCAAGGTTACGCTAGTAGTTTCTTTCAAGGTTACACTAGTTTACACTAGTTAGTTTCTTTGAAGGTTACACTAGTTAGTTTATTTCAAGGTTACGCTAGTTAGTTTCTTTCAAGGTTACACTAGTTAGTTTATTTCAAGGTTACACTAGTTAGTTAGTTTCTTTCAAGGTTACACTAGTTTACACTAGTTAGTTTCTTTCAAGGTTACACTAGTTAGTTAGTTTCTTTCAAGGTTACACTAGTTTACACTAGTTAGTTTCTTTCAAGGTTACACTAGTTTATTTCAAGGTTACGCTAGTTAGTTTCTTTCAAGGTTACACTAGTTAGTTAGTTTCTTTCAAGGTTACACTAGTTTCTTTCAAGGTTACACTAGTTAGTTTCTTTCAAGGTTACACTAGTTAGTTTATTTCAAGGTTATGCTAGTTAGTTTCTTTCAAGGTTACGCTAGTTAGTTTATTTCAAGGTTACACTAGTTTCTTTCAAGGTTACACTAGTTTCTTTCAAGGTTACACTAGTTTCTTTCAAGGTTACACTAGTTAGTTTCTTTCAAGGTTACACTAGTTAGTTTCTTTCAAGGTTACACTAGTTAGTTTCTTTCAAGGTTACACTAGTTTACACTAGTTAGTTTCTTTCAAGGTTACACTAGTTTACACTAGTTAGTTTCTTTCAAGGTTACACTAGTTAGTTAGTTTCTTTCAAGGTTACACTAGTTAGTTAGTTTCTTTCAAGGTTACACTAGTTAGTTAGTTTCTTTCAAGGTTACACTAGTTTACACTAGTTAGTTTCTTTCAAGGTTACACTAGTTAGTTTATTTCAAGGTTACGCTAGTTAGTTTCTTTCAAGGTTACACTAGTTAGTTTCTTTCAAGGTTACACTAGTTAGTTAGTTTCTTTCAAGGTTACACTAGTTTACACTAGTTAGTTTCTTTCAAGGTTACACTAGTTAGTTAGTTTCTTTCAAGGTTACACTAGTTTACACTAGTTAGTTTCTTTCAAGGTTACACTAGTTAGTTTATTTCAAGGTTACGCTAGTTAGTTTCTTTCAAGGTTACACTAGTTAGTTAGTTTCTTTCAAGGTTACACTAGTTTCTTTCAAGGTTACACTAGTTAGTTAGTTTCTTTCAAGGTTACACTAGTTTACACTAGTTAGTTTCTTTCAAGGTTACACTAGTTAGTTAGTTTCTTTCAAGGTTACGCTAGTTAGTTTCTTTCAAGGTTACACTAGTTAGTTAGTTTCTTTCAAGGTTACACTAGTTTCTTTCAAGGTTACACTAGTTAGTTTATTTCAAGGTTATGCTAGTTAGTTTCTTTCAAGGTTACGCTAGTTAGTTTATTTCAAGGTTACACTAGTTTCTTTCAAGGTTACACTAGTTTCTTTCAAGGTTACACTAGTTAGTTTCTTTCAAGGTTACACTAGTTAGTTTCTTCAAGGTTACACTAGTTTACACTAGTTAGTTTCTTTCAAGGTTACACTAGTTACACTAGTTAGTTTTCAAGGTTACACTAGTTAGTTAGTTTCTTTCAAGGTTACACTAGTTTACACTAGTTAGTTTCTTTCAAGGTTACACTAGTTAGTTTATTTCAAGGTTACGCTAGTTAGTTTCTTTCAAGGTTACACTAGTTAGTTTCTTTCAAGGTTACACTAGTTAGTTTATTTCAAGGTTATGCTAGTTAGTTTCTTTCAAGGTTACGCTAGTTAGTTTATTTCAAGGTTACACTAGTTTCTTTCAAGGTTACACTAGTTTCTTTCAAGGTTACACTAGTTTCTTTCAAGGTTACACTAGTTAGTTTCTTTCAAGGTTACACTAGTTAGTTTCTTTCAAGGTTACACTAGTTTACACTAGTTAGTTTCTTTCAAGGTTACACTAGTTTACACTAGTTAGTTTCTTTCAAGGTTACACTAGTTAGTTAGTTTCTTTCAAGGTTACACTAGTTTACACTAGTTAGTTTCTTTCAAGGTTACACTAGTTTACACTAGTTAGTTTCTTTCAAGGTTACACTAGTTAGTTTCTTTCAAGGTTACACTAGTTAGTTAGTTTCTTTCAAGGTTACACTAGTTAGTTAGTTTCTTTCAAGGTTACACTAGTTAGTTTCTTTCAAGGTTACACTAGTTAGTTTCTTTCAAGGTTACACTAGTTAGTTTCTTTCAAGGTTACACTAGTTAGTTTCTTTCAAGGTTACACTAGTTAGTTAGTTTATTTCAAGGTTACACTAGTTAGTTTCCTAGTTAGTTTCTTTCAAGGTTACACTAGTTTCTTTCAAGGTTACACTAGTTTCTTTCAAGGTTACACTAGTTAGTCTCTTTCAAGGTTACACTAGTTAGTTAGTTTATTTCAAGGTTACACTAGTTAGTTTCCTAGTTAGTTTCTTTCAAGGTTACACTAGTTTCTTTCAAAGTTACACTAGTTAGTTTCTTTCAAGGTTACACTAGTTAGTTAGTCTCTTTCAAGGTTACACTAGTTAGTTAGTTTCTTTCAAGGTTACACTAGTTAGTTTATTTCAAGGTTACACTAGTTAGTCTCTTTCAAGGTTACACTAACTAGTGTAACCTTGAAAGAAACTAAGTAACTAGTGTAACCTTGAAACTAACTAGTGTAACCTTGAAAGAAACTAACTAACTAGCGTAACCTTGAAAGAAACTAACTAGTGTAACCTTCAAAGAAACTAACTAGTGTAAACTAGTGTAACCTTGAAAGAAACTAACTAGTGTAAACTAGTGTAACCTTGAAAGAAACTAACTAGTGTAAACTAGTGTAACCTTGAAAGAAACTAACTAGTGTAACCTTGAAAGAAACTAACTAGTGTAACCTTGAAAGAAACTAGTGTAACCTTGAAAGAAACTAGTGTAACCTTGAAATAAACTAACTAGCGTAACCTTGAAAGAAACTAACTAGCAATAACCTTGAAAAAACTAACTAGTGTAACCTTGAAAGAAACTAGTGTAACCTTGAAAGAAACTAACTAGCGTAACCTTGAAATAAACTAACTAGTGTACCTTGAAGAAACTAACTAGTGTAAACTAGTGTAACCTTGAAAGAAACTAACTAACTAGTGTAACCTTGAAAGAAACTAACTAATAACTAGTGTAACCTTGAAAGAAACTAACTAGTGTAACCTTGAAAGGAACTAACTAGCGTAACCTTGAAATAAACTAACTAGTGTAACCTTCAAAGAAACTAACTAGTGTAAACTAGTGTAACCTTGAAAGAAACTAACTAGTGTAACCTTGAAAGAAACTAGTGTAACCTTGAAAGAAACTAGTGTAACCTTGAAATAAACTAACTAGCGTAACCTTGAAAGAAACTAACTAGCATAACCTTGAAATAAACTAACTAGTGTAACCTTGAAAGAAACTAGTGTAACCTTGAAAGAAACTAACTAGCGTAACCTTGAAATAAACTAACTAGTGTAACCTTGAAAGAAACTAACTAGTGTAAACTAGTGTAACCTTGAAAGAAACTAACTAACTAGTGTAACCTTGAAAGAAACTAACTAACTAGTGTAACCTTGAAAGAAACTAACTAGTGTAACCTTGAAAGGAACTAACTAGCGTAACCTTGAAATAAACTAACTAGTGTAACCTTCAAAGAAACTAACTAGTGTAAACTAGTGTAACCTTGAAAGAAACTAACTAGTGTAACCTTGAAAGAAACTAACTAACTAGTGTAACCTTGAAAGAAACTAACTAACTAGTGTAACCTTGAAAGAAACTAACTAGTGTAACCTTGAAAGAAACTAACTAACTAGTGTAACCTTGAAAGAAACTAACTAGCGTAACCTTGAAATAAACTAACTAGTGTAACCTTCAAAGAAACTAACTAGTGTAAACTAGTGTAACCTTGAAAGAAACTAACTAGTGTAACCTTGAAAGAGACTAACTAGTGTAACCTTGAAAGAGACTAACTAGTGTAACTTTGAAAGAAACTAACTAACTAGTGTAACCTTGAAAGAAACTAACTAGTGTAACCTTGAAAGAGACTAACTAGTGTAACTTTGAAAGAAACTAACTAACTAGGAAACTAACTAGTGTAACCTTGAAAGAAACTAACTAGGAAACTAACTAGTGTAACCTTGAAAGAAACTAACTAGTGTAACCTTGAAAGAAACTAGTGTAACCTTGAAATAAACTAACTAGCGTAACCTTGAAAGAAACTAACTAGTGTAACCTTGAAAGAAACTAACTAGTGTAAACTAGGGTAACCTTGAAAGAAACTAACTAACTAGTGTAACCTTGAAAGAAACTAACTAGTGTAACCTTGAAAGAAACTAACTAACTAGTGTAACCTTGAAAGAAACTAACTAGTGTAACCTTGAAAGAAACTAACTAGTGTAACCTTGAAAGAAACTAACTAACTAGTGTAACCTTGAAAGAAACTAACTAGTGTAACCTTGAAAGAAACTAACTAACTAGTGTAACCTTGAAAGAAACTAACTAGCGTAACCTTGAAAGAAACTAGTGTAACCTTGAAAGAAACTAACTAGCGTAACCTTGAAATAAACTAACTAGTGTAACTTTGAAAGAAACTAACTAGTGTAACCTTGAAAGAAACTAACTAACTAGTGTAACCTTGAAAGAAACTAACTAGTGTAACCTTGAAAGAAACTAACTAGCATAACCTTGAAATAAACTAACTAGTGTAACCTTGAAAGAAACTAGTGTAAACTAGTGTAACCTTGAAAGAAACTAACTAGTGTAACCTTGAAAGAAACTAACTAGCATAACCTTGAAATAAACTAACTAGTGTAACCTTGAAAGAAACTAACTAACTAGTGTAACCTTGAAAGAAACTAGTGTAACCTTGAAATAAACTAACTAGCGTAACCTTGAAAGAAACTAACTAGCGTAACCTTGAAATAAACTAACTAGTGTAACCTTGAAAGAAACTAACTAGTGTAAACTAGTGTAACCTTGAAAGAAACTAACTAACTAGTGTAACCTTGAAAGAGACTAACTAGTGTAACCTTGAAAGAGACTAACTAGTGTAACCTTGAAAGAAACTAACTAGGAAACTAACTAGTGTAACCTTGAAAGAGACTAACTAACTAGTGTAACCTTGAAAGAAACTAACTAGTGTAACCTTGAAAGAGACTAACTAGTGTAACCTTGAAAGAAACTAACTAGTGTAACCTTGAAAGAGACTAACTAGTGTAACTTTGAAAGAAACTAACTAACTAGTGTAACCTTGAAAGAAACTAACTAACTAGTGTAACCTTGAAAGAGACTAACTAACTAGTGTAACCTTGAAAGAGACTAACTAACTAGTGTAACCTTGAAAGAGACTAACTAGTGTAACCTTGAAAGAAACTAACTAACTAGCGTAACCTTGAAAGAAACTAACTAGCGTAACCTTGAAAGAAACTAACTAACTAGCGTAACCTTGAAAGAAACTAACTTGTGTAACCTTGAAACCTTTTCTCTCTTCCCCCCCCCCCAGGCAGCTACGAAACGAGCAGATCACTTGGAGGATCTTCTAGAGCAACAAAGGAAACAACTACTGAAATAAATTATTTTATTGAAATGTTGCTTATTGTACATATATCAGATCCGTGAGGGTTAAAGGAACATTCTACTCAAAAATCACCCCCCTGTTTTTTTATCCTAATCTATCCCTATTCCCTTAATAAAGCTTTATTTTTTTTGTAACTGTAATACTTACTCTAAAATCCACTTGTTTCCAGCGGCGTCTTTTTTTTTTTTATACTCCCCTCCCTCCTCTTCCGCTCCCGTCCTTCTTGCATCCGACTTGCCTTCTGGTTTACGTGAGAAGCGCGCATGCACGCCTCTCACGTAAGCCAGCCAATCGGCAGGCTTCCTCCCAGCTCCCTCTGAGGATTAGTGTTGCGCGCAAGAGGATGCGCGCAACACTAACCCTCAGCCGCCAGCTACTGCGGCGAGTTGGAGACGTCACTGCGCTGAAACCTTGGAGAGAACTGTAGCACTATACAGGAGGAGATAAGACCCTGCTTGAGAGCTTACAATCTAATAAAAGTACACCTACAATGAAATTTAAAAGAACACATTTTGTAGTCACTTGCCTGATGACAGGATTACTTCATCACACTTTGTAATACAACATTCTGATGCATATTATTCTGAAATAAAGCTATATTTGACCTTACCTACTGTTTATTTATACAGCTGCTGAAACAGACGTGTGATACAGCAATAACATTCCACAACAAGCCCAGAAACAAACCTGTAAAGTAAAAATCAGGCAGTGACCTAAATATTACAAATTATCAGACATGTCCCTTCACAATACAGACAATGAGGTTGAATTTAACCCAGGATTGGGTGGTAATTTCCCAATACTAAAGGGGGAGGGGTTATTCAGAAACATCACCTACACTTGCTGCAATAAAAAAAAACAACAACTTGAGGGGGTTTCAAGCAGCACCAAGTGATCCAATTGACGACAGTGTAATCCTACACATTTACGGAAACATCTGATCTGAATGCAAAACAGATGACGTGGAAAAGATCAATAAAGCACATACACTATAGATTCTTTTTTTAAAAAAAAATGGTTACAGTCAATGCAGCCATATAATCAAATGCTAATAGTCCAGTGGGGGATAAAAAAAAAAAAAAAAATTGGACGCAAAGTTAATAAAAAATACTCCTGGATCAATAGGACAATCCTCCTGAAAGTGCAGGCGCTTGTGGTCACGTCCATCGATTGTCTCTCAAAGAGAAAACAAAAGCAAACAAATGGTGCACAAAATCAGACTTTTTTTGGAGAAAGGATTTTCCCAGGAAGGATACATTGAGATTTCTCTGGTTTTCCATATGTCCTGGGTGGCGAGTCTGTACCGTTAGGCGTCTTGCCAAAGGACACTTACTGGAGAGGTGCTCTTGCTTGGTTCCACTCTATAATGTGAGTTCCTGTATTATTTTTTTTTGAAGAGCCTCAACCGGTCTAGGATTTGTGATCTAGAGACCAACACACGAAGTATGTGCGCACCAAACTGCCCACGCACCACACAGGTGCCAAAAAACACCATTTAGGCCTTGATGTCATCCATCACGTTGACCCTCAGAAGTTTTTTTTGGTCTGGCTGACTATACCTGTCATTTAATTATAATTAATTTTATTTCCCATATTTCCCTTTTTTTTTTCCACATCCGTCAAAAAAACAGACCGTGTGGTGTCTGCAGTATCATCCGTCTGTTATGCACGCACGCACGCAGAGTGCGCTCGTCTGACATTAGCCTTAAAGTTGGAGTAACACTCACCAAGTCAGGAGCGGTGCAGTTCTTATGGATTCAGAGTATGCAGTATCCGGTGCCCCTGGGGCGGGTACTCAAACCCCTTGAACCACCAGTCCTCTGGTGCCAAGATACTGTAACATGCAGGATTCAAGGGACAAAAACAAAGCCAGCCAATGAAGGGTTAAAAACATAGCTGCATTATTAAGAATACATCCTTAATAGACATGTAGCACACATACACATTTATGACGCGTGGCTTGAAGTTGCCCAGTGATTGCCCGTCTGAATAAAGTTATCCTGAAATCTTTTATTCCACCCGGAGACATCACGACATAAATCCTAAATATAGACACGTTCACACCTGGCTTGGGTCATAGGGCTTACACTGTGTAAATTGTGGCTGTAAAGTTTACCTTCAAATAAGGAATGTTATTGTCATTCTCATCCAGCTAACACAGCTATAACAACACACCAGAACATCTAAAAGCAACACAAGAACAACAAACAATAGCTTTGACTCTTCAGTAAGACATCTCATGCACAAAAACAAGCAAACATGGTGGGGGGGGGGGGTTGATAAAACAACTTAATAGTAAATTGAATAAAATTCAAGTTCAACAGTGACGACGATATAACGTTGCAATATGTGCACATTGTCAGGCTGCGTGGCCCTCCTGCCCACATGCACTTTTATGCTCACTATTCTAAACGTATGTTGATCATTGACACATATTACACAAGAAAACACAGAAAACACCCAAGACAAGTGTTTTGCTGCAAAGGGCACAGGACAACTTAACTGCATCAAAGGGCCGATGGAGGGGGCCATGTACCATCAAGTCTTGGATGAGAACCGCCTTCCCATAGCCTGGGCATAGAAAATGTGTCATGGCTGTGTATTCCAGCATCACAATGACCCAAAACACACGGCCAAGGCAACCAAGGAGTGGCTCAAGAAGAAGTAAATTGAGGTCCTGGAGTGACCTGGCCAGTCTCCAGACCTTTATCCCATAGAAAATCTGTGGAGGAGCTGAAGGTTGGAGTTGCCAAACGTCAGCCTCGAGACCTTAACCCTTTCGCTGCTGAGCCTTTTCCCGCCTCTGTGCTGAGGTCATTTTTACCGGTTTTGCTCATCATGTTTAACTGCGTTTTGAAGCCTTATTTTAATATATGACCCAGACATATTATATATCGTTCTTTCCATCAGACTCGGTAGATTCATAATATGTCATTATTATATGTATACGTTATGTCATGTCTGTATATTATAACAAAATATGCAATAAAATTAGAATTTTCAATAATTTACAATGTGTAAAGTGTTTTTTTTCACATTTTAAAATGCGATCGTTTGCGGTTATATTTTCTATGGGGTGCACTTGTTAAAAAAATTAGAAATGAGAATCGTTACTTTTTTTTGGGGGAAATTACGTGTGTTTTTAGCAAACGCCCCCCATAGAAAAAATCGTTAGTGCAGCATCATTGTTCACATTATAATTGAAATGGGAACAATATTGTTGCACTAATAAATCTAAAACAAAACCCCAAAAACTTTTTTTTTTTTTTTTTTACATTTTACATGGTCATGTTTGGTATCATTGGAACGGCCACGCTCTGGCCATTCCAATGATAGTAAACATTAACCCCTAGCTGTCACGGATCGAGAGATAGGGGGTTCATTGGAACGGATCGAGAGATAGGGGGTTCATCGCATGAGCGATGACGCCTATCGTGCCCGCCGGGGTCGCGGAGGTTGGGCTGACATCGATGATGTCAGCCCACACCGGGGGGCCGAGCGATCAGCCGGAATACCGGCTGATCGCGGGCTGCAAAGGGAGGACGCGCTCAGCACGTCCTCCGCAGCCAAGTAGCAATGCGGTTGGACGCGCTGAGCGCGTCCACCGCATTGAAGTGGTTAATGACTTGGAGAGGATCCGCAGAGGAGCGAGACAAAATCCCTCCTGAGATGAAGCGAACCTGGTGGCCAACTACAAGCAACCTCTGACCTCTGTGATTGGCAGCAAGGGTTTTGCCACCAAGTACCAAGTCATATTTAACGAAGGCGTCCAACACTTATTAACTCATTAAAATACAAAATCAACCTATAACTTTATTGAGATGTTTTTGTTGTTACAATAAAGCATTAAATTATAAACTGATCATTTCTTTATCAAACGCCGCAGAATCAGATCATTGTTTCCCTCGCTGTGTATTGCATTATAATACAGTACAGGGGGGGGGGGCGTTTTCCTATTAAACCGCTAAACAATGACGTCTTAAAGCAAATTAAGCCGAGAGCACGTACCTCAGAGCCGGTCAGGAATGAACCCACAAACACAGGTCATGATACGATGGGAATCAGATTAACGAGCTGTTCCCACTCACCATTCTTGATTTGCATCCAGTGGGTGTGTGGAACGCGACGGAGATCCTCAACGCAGCCACCTTACACAAACAGGATTATTCTTGCTGCCGGTGAAAGGTGTGACGTCCTGTCAGGTCATTTCCAGGTTACGGCACTGAAAGCTGAAAATTAAAAAGGTTTAATCAGGGTTTAAGATTTATTTATTCAGAAAGTATTTTCCCAGGGAGGATACATTGAGATTCCTCTCGTCCTGACACAAGTGACACATTTGGGGTCTATTCTGTGTATGAAGTGGGCACGCTGGCAGCTCACACAGATGACTTGGTGGAAGATGGGCTCATTTACATGGGTCATATCAGAGCCGCGGATCCCCTGCAAATATCCACAATGTGGAGCAGATACATAGGGCTGACGTTCTCCTCGTCTTGGGTTTGCAGTGAAACATTACTGGGCCACATGAAGCCACTTAATGCCAAGTTACAAACAACACTGGCTTCATCCCTGGAAAGCTGTATTTTACACATCAGGACGAACAGACAGGGAGACCAACTGGGCAAGTAAAACATTCACATATATATAACATTACTTTTCTGCTCCACATGTGCCCACTTTGTCTCTGCCCTTACAGCAGCACACACGTACCTCGCTCCTCTCCCGCCACACCACAGACATTATAACAATGCTCCTAGACCCAAACACCTTGACATTATTTCCCACGGCTTTTACAGACCGAGTGTCCCCAGCGGCTGCTCTTTAATGGAGTTAAATAAACGGCTGCCTAAGGCCTCGCTGCCACTGGGCGCCTCAAAGCTTGGGATGTACACACGTACAGCACATACAAATACACTCCTACCTTCACATACACTT